>PVJS01042835.1:0-17327 GCA_004027185.1 Glis glis
CAGAAATCATCAGCCAGACATTCCAGGTTTGATTTGCTTGCACTGTCGCAGTCTTTCTTTTTTACATCTTTTCTAGACTTTAGTTGATTTAACTCTTGATCACTCATTTTATAATCAGCAGGCTTGGATAAAATGTAACATAATTAAAACATCTTGGATTGTGTGACATTTCACAAATAAATTCCAAACAGAATTGGTTATCAAATCACAGCTGTAGTATGAATAAATCTGTCTTACAATGTTGTTCATTATTTGACAGGAAGTGTCTACTCAGCTTCTTAAAGGGCTGCTTCTGTGTGTTTGTTTTGTGTTTGCTTTGTTTTGTTTTGTTTTGAAGAACAAGGGAGTTTCCAACTAACAGCATCCTCTATGCATTAATTTTAAGAGACGGGTTTCAACAAAAAACAGCTAAGACATTAGCCAGAACATGTGACTGCGGCTTGTGTTAGCTCTTCCCAGAAGAATAGTGATTACCTTTATTACATGGAAGTTTATCTTGGGCGTCAAATGTAAGTGAAAGTACTTTCAAAACCACAAATCGCTCTGCTACACCTTGAACTGGAGTGGTAGTGACTGTCATTGGTAGGGTTCTTTGGTAGCGATTCCTTTTCTATCTTTCCCAAAGCATGTGTCAGTGTAATTTTTCTGGTTGCAGGTTTTCCTCTCAGATTTTAAAAACAGGGATTTTCCCAGAATGCTCTTGAAAGGCAAATCAGGTCTGTTAGAAACGAAATTATTGTCTCATCTTATACTAGAAGAAGCCAAGTGTTTCAGTGCGGTATAAAGAAGTTGACTAACTACTCACTGCTCAAAAACCAGAAGGAAGTTAGGAAGCCACCTCCTTCACCTATTTTTTCCTAGTCTCTAGAAGAATCCAAATGTTGCTCTTACTTTTATTTATTTATTTATTTTTGGTGGTGCTGGGAATTGAAACCAGGGACATTCTACCTCCGAGCTACACCCCCAGCCCTATTTTATTTGGAAACAGTGTCTCGCTAAGTTGCTGACAGCCTCACTAACTTGCTGAGGCTGGCCAGGAACCTGAGATCCTCCTGCCTCAGCCTCCCAAGTACTGGAATTATAGACAAGGGCCATCTCACCCGCCTCTCCTCACTTTTTTTTTAAATGTGCTTTTGTTGGTACATTGGAGTCTTACATCACAGTGAATATCAATTTGATGTTAACATACATGCGCATAGCTCTTAGTGTCCCCCCCCCCCGCCTTCCCCCACCCATATGAATTACCAAGAATGATGTTGGTTTATTGACAGCCAGGTCAGCAGTAGGTGGATAGACATGAAGGCATTCCCTTGCTTTTTGTTTCTCCAGGACACTGTAGAGCCAAAAGACACAAATGTTAGGACAGAAGGTTAGGGCAGGCAGGACTCACAGGAAACAGTCTACTGGGATTATCTAAAATAAGTATGCCAGCTCTTTAACACTTCTCCCAGAGGAAAACTAAAAACAAACAATGACAAATAAATGTCGAAGGAATAGATATAATTTGGACTTCATTTTTCCCCCAGTCGTATTCCGTTGAGAAGGTACTAGACCAATATTACATGATGCTAGGACCAGTGAGGATGAATCACATCTAGGATAACCTATTTCCCAACAGAAAAATTTCAGAACAGTTCTATTAATAATACTTTCTTATTAATACTGGATAATATAATAATATATATTGAGCACCTATTATCTAGTTGGCATTATGCTTAGTGCTATCTACATAAAGATTTATGCTTCAGACCTGTTCTTTAAATGTAGAGAGAGAAATTGGATAAATAAATTATGAAAATATAAATTATAGTGGAATATATTAAGGAGACAATCTGTAGTATGGAAACAGGATATTGGGACTATTTGGAAGAATTTGGTGGGGATTGAATGAGGGCATCTGCTAAGTGAAGAAGGGAAGGGCATATACAAAAGCACATCGTTTTATAAGGTCCTGGTTTTTCCAGGAAATGGGCGGAAGCTCAGCATAGTATGCAGCATGAGACTAGATTGTGTGATATAAATTAACGTGTTAGAGAAGTAAACTGGACTCAAATGGGGATGGGCTTTCATTACATATCACAGCCAGAATATCCGTGGGTGTCTTCTTCAAACTTTAATGCATAGATCTTTAAGTTCATATATTTTAAACATTTCATTATTTAAAAAATCCTTTGCATAAAAACACTCTCATCATTGTTCAAAGCAATGTGGCTTGGGTCATATTTTAAGAGTTTTTTAGAATGCATATTATTGCAGTATAATATATCAGTATAAGATATCATATTATGTCAATATATAATGATATTATATATCAGTAAAACATATTTTTTCCCACTGATGATCCTGTATCACTTTTTCCCCCATCCTAATAATTAGGAGCTTGTAACAAGGCATCCCATTGCCTTTGTTCCATGTTTGACTGCCGACAGTTTTAAGCTCACCTCTCCCTCTTCCATTTCTGCCCCACATCTAGGAAAGCAGATAATCAAGCCTGAGTTCTCTCTTTTTTGGCAAAGTAGTACATTAAAAAAAAAAATACCACACCAGCCCCTGTGCACACCAGAGCCCTCACCATGTCTCTTTTTCTCTCTCTCTCCTACTATTTTATTAGGAATTGGACAACTCAGTTCTGAACCTGAGGACCCTCACACTATCACACTGATGTTGTATTGATTTTGCACCACTAAAAATTTGGCAGAAATAAAGCTGTAATAAATAAATAAGCCTTTACACATTTATTTGGACTATTTTAAATCAACAAAAATCACAACTGTCTTTTCTAATTCCTGAATATTTCGGGAAATTGGTGCAGCTTCAATGACTGAGGTTGTGTGAAATGTCGTGTCCTCTTCTTCCATGGCTAGAGTTCTAGCCTGACTGATTTGATATCTTACATTTGAAATCCATAGTTCCATCTGTGCTCTGAAGATGCAGAATTAATTAAGCTATATCATGTTAATTAGATAGCTGCCTACCCCCTTCCAGCCCTCACCCAGCCAAGGTGAACAGATCCCAGCTTTCCTAGCAAGGAATGTGATCGAAATGTGTTGGTGATTCCAGCTAGCCAAGTTTAGCTTGCTAGAAAGAAAATAGGTAGCTGGTGTGTTGCATTTAATTATGGAAGGCTGCAAGATTCCAATGACATATTTACCTCATTTACTTCGATGATATTCTAATATTTATTAGGTCATTTGAGAAACATCTGCAATACTTAGATAAGATGTGCTGTCTCATAAGGGAAAGTGGACTACAATTCAACTCCACAGGCAGTGTATTCCTTCTATGAATCCCAGTTCATTTTCTGATGAGGTCTCCTCCTTGGCCACTTAGCTCAATGGTTACTGCATAATACCAGGAGGCTCAAGTTGCAAGTTGGAGTCTCTTATGTCTCAGTTATTGTCATCACAGTGATCTATGGCTGTGGCCCTTTACCTCAGGCAACCTGGTCAAATGGAGGACAGGATTGAATGATGATGGAGGTGAGGGTGTTTGTTAACTCTAAGCCAGCACATAATTAAGGGATTAAGTTTTAATCATGATATTCATATTAGAAAGCTGGTCAAAGCATGTTGCCACATTAAATCAGCATAAGAGCCTGTTTATGTGTTTTCTGAACTGATATATCCTGATTTTAAAATTAATAAATCGTATGAAAATGTTTAATTTACTGTAGTGTATATTTGGGATTCATCATACATTTTAATAGAAAACATAAACAAAAGCTTATGTTTGTTCAGCATACAAATAAGATTAAGTTTAGGATTATTGTATGCTTTCAAAATAAATTAGAAACTACAATAAAGTACCAATATACAACATGTATCATTTGCATTTTCTACTACAGAACCTTATTTCTATTTGGGTTTGCAGGAACAAATGAATAGCACCTCTTTGTTCTTCCCATTTGAGAGGTAAATGTGGTGGGAAATGAAAATTTAAAACCAGCTGTAATGGACTAAAATGATGGGAAATCATGGTGTAGATATGCTAGCCAAGTGGGCTACCCTGTAATGCACCCAAGACTTAGGTAAATTTACCCTCAGAAATGTGGGCAACAGTGGACAACTAACTGGTTTCCCTGGGCATGCTCCGTGAGGACCAATTGGTACCCCCAGGGTACGGTTCTTTGTCCCAAGCTCACCAAACAGAAAAGTCATTCCTTTTTTCCATGGGACAAATGAGTGATGGGTCAGAGAGATTGCAAGACTCTTTTTTTTTTTTTTTTTTTTTTTTGCGGTACCGGAGATTGAACGCAGGGGCGTTCTACCTCTGTGCTACGCCCCCGGCCCTATTTTTATACTTAATTTTGAAACCGGGTCTCACAAAGTTGCGGAAGGCCTCACTAAGGAGAGAGAGAGAGAGAGAGAGAGAGAGACAGGAAGAGAGAGAGAGAGAGCTGAGGCTGGCCGTGAACCCGGATCCTCCGGTCTCTGCCTCCCAAAGTACTGGGATTACAAGCGTGCGCCACCACGCCTGGCTGCAAGACTGTTTGATTAACAAAGATCCTACCATCACACATGTGGATCAAGTAACCCCAAATTATAGTAATGAATTATTTTACATGCAATTCTACCTTCTTGTACACCATTTGTTTTATATATTATCTTAATACATAACAGTGCCAAGTTTGTGTGAGTGTATGTATGTGTGTGCATGCGTTTATCCCCATTTTATTGATGTGGAGCTGAATTGTAGGGATACTAAGTAAGCTAGGCACAATCATCTGGATAATAAGAAAAAGAGCCAAAGTCAAGATGCTTCAGTCCAGTCATCAACCGCTCCACTGTCCTTAAAAATTATGAATGATTCAAATCTAGGCATGTGCAAGATTTGTGAAAAATTTAAGTCTAAGTCTCTGAACAATGGTGACTTTGGCAGTTTCAAGATTATTAATACTGCCTGAAATCCCAAAATCAGAATCAATGCACAAAAGTATATGACAGAATGCAAAACTGAAAGCTGCTATGTACAATCACATTGGAAATAAAATTTATTTTAGTCAACTGAATTCAGATGTCTAAAAGAGAACTCTAAGACAATATAAACATTCCATCTTTTATTTTTTCAGTGGAACTGTGATATTGTATCTTATCCAAAGGTTCTTTTCTTTTTTTCACTTTTCATACCCCCTTATAACAACTATAGCAGATGAAAATTGTTGGATGATTTCCTTGGATTCAATCACCCATTAAGTAATAGTTTCTTATAAAAATACTAGCCAGTAACATATACAAAAATGTTTATCATTTTTCTGTAACCAAAGTTCTTATTCTACATATCAGTGAAGGCTCTTAAATAGGGGGATTAAATAATGAACATACAAAAATGGAACCATTAGAGAGCAAAAGGGGGTGTGATTAGTCATTAGGGTAGGACAACAAATATAGATTGACACATATCAGAAAAATACCTAATTTTTTTTGTGTGTGTGTGTGGTACTGGGGATTGAACCCAGGGGCATCCTACCTCCAAGCTACACCCCCAGCCCTATTTTTTATTCTTTATTTTGAATACAGGGTCTCACTAAGTTGTGGAGGGCCTCACTAAGTAGCTGAGGCTGGCCATGAACCTGTGATCCTCCTGTCTCAGCCTCTCAAGTACTGGGATTACTAGCCTGTGCCACAACACCCGGCAAAAATACCTAATTATAAAAGAAGCAATTTGTTATAGTTTATTTATCATGGCATTTGTTTAGGGAACAAATAACCAGCAGCTACAAGCTTCATCTCTACTTTTTGGAGTCATTTTGTCTATCTGGGTAGGTTAGATCAGTGTTATTCATTGGAGGATGTTAGACTTTTGCTCATTGGTGAGCTTTTTGGTACTGGTCTATAACAAGATTAGGAGCTTTATGTCAGAAATGGATGTACTTTGCAATAAACACATTGCTTAGTCAGTTAACATTGTTCTGTAGCAAGACTTTTTCAATGAAGGAAACAGTGAGCTAAGTGATATTATAATTATTATTCTAATAACTAATGTAACTAATTTTTTGTCCCTGAAAATTATCACTTTCACATCACAATCCTATGTATGTGATCTCAAAGATCCCCACACTTGTTGACTTACCACCCCCTTTTCAGAAAAAATATTACTCAGTAACAACCTGGACACTTTTGCAACCACTTCATTTCTATTCATCACCCACAATTGCATCAGAGTCTACTACTGACCCCCTGGATCATTCCAGCAATAACCACGGGAGTGGTATACCTGATTTTTGGAATCTATGGTTGAAGCATCAAAAAATTTGGTCAAAGACCCTTCTTTGGCAAAAAATAATTAAGAATATCCCATGTTCCAAGTATATGTCATAGGCTGAATTAAAAATGAAAAAGTAAAATCTCGATATTTTACTTCCTTTTTAATACTCTCTTTATAGAGCACAATTTCTGCATTACAGTAGAGATATATTTTAATTAACAAAATTTGGGACTTAAAACATACACTGACCAAAGAAGGCCTCTCTCATGTGCCTTTTGATAGTATATATTATAAAAGACAAAAGAGAGGGAAAGAGGACTCCTAAATTATTATTCTTGAGGAGGAACAATTCACAATTTTGTGCCCTTGAATTAAAGAAAGTCACTGAATGCAACATTTTCACTCATTCATCTGTTTTTCACTATGGAAATCTCAATTATAACCTCATAAAATAACAAAGTTGTTAATTTTCCCCATTTTTAGAGTATTATACATTATTGACCTTAGAACTATTTTAGTGGAGTTGGTCAAAGGGTTGAGCTGGTATTCTTGATGTTTTCTTTCTTTTTTTTTTTCTAGAAGTTATATCATTGGGTTAAGATCATGGAGCTCATGAGGCCAATATCAAGAGATTTATATACCAGAGGACTCTGTGCCACAGCTCCCTGATTACATTGCTCAACCCAATCAGAGTTTACTAAAAATGTATGCCACTACTTTCAATACTTAAAAATTGGGAGAGAATAAAGTGTGATGTTGGCCCAACCAGAAATGAAAAACAACTGAGAGTACATAGTTAATTGAGAGTAGGTCCATGATATCATCTCTGTATACAAAGAACAGCAGAATATACTGAATTTAATAGATGGTGCTAATAATCATTATTTATTTAAAGGAGATTTTTTAGGAACTTTTTTGTAGCATGATACCTGAAAAAGATACTAAAGTTTTAGCTGTATGAAACTTTCAGGGTGAAATGTGAAACTCTTTTGTAAGGTTTTGGATTTCGTTATGAAACTCAAAACTCAGCCCCATTTTAAGGGGGTTTACAACCCTTGGCTACAAGCAAGCATTGTATAAGCTTTAAATCTATGCTAACCTTTTGATCTGTTATGGGAACTTGGAACCAATTCTTTTAAGTCTGCTTTATTTTTGGCAGGCACATACTTTAGCAATCAGCTTTAACAGAATTATATACTATATAGTGTATTCATAATAATCAAAAAGTTATTTAACTATTATTCAGTCTGATCCTTTTTTGGGGGGTGTTGGTAATGGGGATTGAACCCAGGTGCATTCTACCTCCAAGCTACACCCCCAGCCCCTTTTTATTTATTTAATTTTTGAAACAGGGTCTTGCTGTGTTGCTGAGAGTCTCACTACACTGCTGAAGCTGTCCTAGAACCTGCGGTCCTCCTGTCTCAGCCTCCCAAGTACTGGGATTACAGGCTCTGATTCATTTTTCTTTTTTTAATGAAGAAGCATTTCTGATCCAACCAAGATAGGAAAAAAAAAATCTTGTGTGGTAATTGTCATAGTCTAAGTTATGCTATAGTTACAAACAACTTCAAAATTTCAGTGTTCTAAAAAAACCAAGTTTTGATTTTTCAATTATACATGCCTAATGTGATCATCAAAGAGGTTCTGTACAGCAAGGCATTGTGGCATACCCCTATAATCCCAGTACTTGGGAGAAAATAAAAGAAAACAAAAATAAATAAAATAGGGCTGGGGGTGTAGCTTAGAGGTAGAACGCCACTGGGTTCAATCCCCTGTACCACCAAAAAAAGAGGTCTGTCCATTGTATTCACCCAGAAATCCTGGGTAGCAGAGCTTAACATGGGCTTCTTTGATCACCTTATTATGGAGAAGGGATATTGTGAATTGTCTATTGACTTCTAATGAGTCTACTACCTACATTCATTGGCCAAAGCAAGTTACATGATCATGTCTAATTTGAAAGTTGGTGGGGCCAGGCGTGGTGGCACATGCTTGTAATCCCAGTACTTAGGCTAAGACAGGAGGATCAGGGTTGGAAGTTAGCCTCAGCTACTTAGTGAGGTCCTCTGCAACTTAGTGAGACCCTGTTTCAAAATAAAGAATAAAAAATAGGGCTGGGAGTGTAGCCTGAAGGTAGAATGCCCCTGGGTTCAATCCCCAGTACCACAAAAAAAAGAAAGTAGTTGGAAGGGCAGTTCTTTCATATGCATGAAAGGTCAACAGAACTGCATCTCTATATTCTGTCTTCTAATCACGAGACATGGAGAGAGAAGAAATTATCTTAATAATCAACTTTACTATTTAAAAATTCCCTAGAAAATGCATTTTAATTTGAATATTGAGACTCTGTCACAATCTAAAGTTTAACATGTTTAAAAATACACAGCCATGTGTGCATGTTGGTTTGTATTTGTCTGTAGTGGTTCTTAATATAGACCTTTCAAGCCCAAATCTGATGTCATCCACATGCTAAATGGATAACTGTAGGCATTCTCTTCTCTGTGCCTCTGTTTCCTCACCTTTCAAATGGTTCTAATAACAGTAACTGGCTCATAAGATCATGTGATAATTCAATGAGAATTCATGCAAGGGGCTGAGAGTGAGCACTCAGTCCAACCTAATTATTATTACGGGGTTGCTTTTATTCCCTAGTTTTGTTTACCTTCTCAAGCACCTCAATTAAACCTTGATATCATTTTTGGCTCTCCCCTCTTGTTCTCCATCCCCTATACCCACTTGCTCATCAAGGTTTTTAAATTATCTACTTAAAGTAAGTGCTTGCTTTACTTACCATGGATCTTCAAGCTAAGAAAAGTTCTTATATTTTTAAAGGATTTTAAAAAAATGAAACAAAAACAACAAGAAAATTTGGGATGTAAAACCTAAAATATTCAGTTTATGTCCCTTACCTGCCCTAATGTATCCCTTATAGCTGCTGCCTGCCTTCCTGACTAACACATTGCTGTCATACTTCACTTTGTCCTCAGCTAATTTTCTGGCCCCAGTTCACTTCACAATGCCTACTTGACTCTACTACTATGCCCCGTATTTCTATCTTAAATATCTTGGATATGTAAGATCTCCATTTAGGAGAATAAATCTTCAGTTGTCTCCAGACTCACAAGAAAATAATTGGCTTCCTCACTAGTATTCATAATCTAGCCCAAATCCTCATTTCCAGATATATTCAGTATTTTTCCTATATGTTCACTTTCTATTTGTTTATGTATATGTTTGTTAATTTTTTTATTCAAAAATATTCACACAGTGCCTACTATGTATGCCACTGTACAGAGAGGAGTAAGACATGGGCTCAGCTTTCAGGATGTTTTTTGATCCCAGGATCATGTCTTTTGTTTTTCCTTATTTTTTTTCTCAGTATATCTCACCAACTGGAATGCCTACATGTCCTTCAAAGCCCAGGTTGAGTCTTGGTTCTTTCCATGAAGCCTCTTCTCACCACCTATGGCCTCATCTTCCTCCTTCGAATTTCTTTGGTGCTCAGAGTCTTTGCAAATCAAAATTTTTATTGTGAGGGTTTTTAATATGGTTTTATACATGTCTGTTGTAGTCTTTTGTGCATTTTTGCCTCTATCTCACCTGAAACTTAACTCCTGGAGGATAGGTGGCATGCCTTATAATTGATTTGATTCCTGAGTTAGTCTAGCAACAGTAAGCATTTGCTGAGTTCTGGTAATAAGACTAATTTAGCTAATACAGAAGACTCTTAGAGCAAGATTGTTAATTTGAGGATGAACAAATTTTAGAACAAGCTTTAATTGGGGTAAAGCCTAGGATGAGGGACTAACCAGGAAAAGAGCCCATGAGAGTCAGGAGCCCCCTTCCTTACAGACTAGGGGCTTTTTATGGTACAAGGAAAGGGGGTTGGGGTACAGGAGTAGTCCTGTATGCTGCTGGTTGGTGTGCTAATGACCAGGTCATCTCAGGGCAGGGTAATGGTCAGGAGGCGTTTCTTTTTCTTCTTTCACACTTTTCTTGAGGACCTCAGAGTCAGAACTCACAGTTCCCACAATGAGGGGTTTTTGTTGCTGTTTTTGTCATTGTTTTTAAGGTGGGAAAAGGCCTGGAGAGGAACCAGTGGGGAGGTATAAGAGGTTGTTGGAACAAAAAAGGCAAAGAATTAGTGATAAAGCAAGAGGGAAAAAAAAGAATACAATGTACTAGTGGGAGAATCAATTCCACTCTCCTCCAAATATGTAATAGTGCCACTCTGAGAGCACTGTCACAAGTAATGGGATATTGTGGTGAACAAAACAAGAGATGGTAGGCCATCATATAGTTTACATTCTGAGAGGAACACGGTAAACAAATGAAAAGTAATGAGACTCTTTCTTATAGATTGGAGGCAAACCTGCATCAAATTAACCTTGTGAAGTAGACTGTGTTATTATCTGCGAGGAAACTGATGTGGACGTGTTGTGCTATCCGAGCAGACTAGCTTGCAAAGTCCAGGCATTAAATTGGGGAGAATTTCTTGAGCCAGTTTTTAAACATAGCCATGGCTTACAATCAAATTGTGTGAGCTTACAATTAAATAAGTTATATTTTAATAAGGTAATTATTATTCAAAACCCATCACTTCCTAATTATATTACTGCATTACTATTAGCTCTGCTTTTGAGTTTGCTTATAGCTATTATATCTGGATGGCAGAAATACTACGTAATGGTTCACTACCATGCAGCACTTCCCAAGTCAGAGTTCAGTACCTCGCGTTGGTAGTTTGAAATTGGCCATAGTGAGTGTGTTAGTGTTTACACTATGGAAATTGGCAAGCGCTACCAATGGACAGTAGGTTATTTTCTTTTCTTGACTAGTTGATTGAATAAAGGGATATTAATAAGGCAAATTAAACTTAAAAGTGTCTTATCTATATCCACTACAATGTTGAATAGCAAAACGTTGGAGAGAATAATATTCCAATATTTGAAATGATTATTGACCTCAATAAAGGAGTTGTTCATATCTCTGAAACATGAGCAAAGCTTTGACATATGTCTTTGGTGTTTCACTTTTCTCGTTAACATAACCAGAAGTAGAGATCAACATGCTTGTTGGAACGACACTTGTTTCTCAACTGCAACATAGATCAGCTGTGGAACCTTGGGTTGGGCAAAAGTCAATGAAGGCATTTTGTGAAAATCAATCAACTATATAGAAAATTTATAGTAAAGAGTATCGTATATTTTATTAAATGTAAATTATGTACTACATGTAATTTATATCACTATAGCAATAAAATTTATAATAAATGAATGTGCAAGTTCATATGCATACATGTTCGTTTAGTAGAATCATATATGAACATGTACTAGAAGAACATTGAAAATGCGGATCATCTGCATGAACAGACTTGTATAATAACAAGAAGCCAGTAAGTGGAAGACCTCGAACTCCAGACTGTATCTGACCGACTCCAGTCATAGTATTTGTTATATTTTTCAAATTGTGGTTCTCAGACAATCTGCTTCAGAATCCTCAGCAGGGAACGTGCACAGCAGATTTCTTGGACTTTGCCCCAGACCTTCTGATTCAGAATTTCTGGGGCTGGGGCCAAGGAACCTGTGATTTTCACATTCACTCTAGCTGGTTCATATGCAACCTCTAATATGAAAGCCATTTGTTCTTCATCATAGTTTCTATCCAACGCAGAGTTATTATATTTTTAAACAATTAGTCTTAACAATCTAAAATAAGATGTCACTTTGGAGGATGGAGGGCAGAGGGAAGAAATACTGGCAGATAAAATGAATTTTTTCATTTTTTTATTTGACCTCCTAGACTTTCTTTATAGGAAAGAAAGTCTAGTGCACTTTAATATTATAAATATATATATATTATTTGCATACATAAATACAAATATATCTACATGTATGTTTGTGTCATATGTATGTGCGTGTGTGTATGTATGATCCCTATGGTTTTTAGGAAATCTTTTGAACTTTGAGAGATCATATGATCTTATTATGAAGGATTTACCAGGAGTGGCCTATTCTGTGAGATCCTCTTGATTTAGTCAAATCCAGATACCAAAAGAAAACATACAGCCACCTCAAGTGCTTTTTCACAAGCCTAAAAGAATCAGAGTGATTTCCCAAGGTCTGCAACCTTACTCCTTCCCATAGTACATTAACTTCCAAAGGATTTTAAAGAATACAGCACCACAGGGGAGTCACTTAAGGCAGAAAATTCGTCTCCACCAATGCTGAGCCTCCTGTTACAATGGATTAATCATCAAAGTCGATTATTCTGTCAAATTCTCCAAGGGTGAAATCACACATCTCACCACTGGTGTGTGGAACAGGCACTGCCTTCATCTTACTGGCACAGATACAAACTGTGAGTAACTTTTATGCACTGCAGACGAGGAAGTGCTGATACATTTAAAAGGGAGCTGCTTCTCCAGCAGCACCTGCACAGAAGTTGCTGAAAAATTATACTCCATGCATGTCTTTCAATATTCCCTACTGAGAGGTCAGCAGTTATTACAAAACTGCCCTGATAAGAATCTGCTTGGAGCTTCTGGGATCATATTAACCCAAATGGAACCACTGAGTCAGAGAAAAGCAAAGAGAGGAATCAGAATAGCTAACATCTCTCTCTTTTTCGCCTGTTTGTATCACACCAACCTTCAGGGCAAAATCAAATCCTTAACTCTTTGTAGGATTTTCCTCACCGTCCCAGAGCTCATGCATATTCGTGTTCTCTGATTACAGCAGTATTTTCATTGTCCCTGCAGGACCTATTATTTAGTAATACTCATTTATATTATTTGTTTTCTCTCTTTGCATTTGTTTTAATTTCTAGTCAGTTGGTTGTTAAATGAAACAAAAGGATGCTGTTCTTGGGCTTTGGTAATTCATTCTTACATTTTTTAAAAATAGTATACACTTGAGAGTTATTGATTCAATTATCAAATATTTGCAATCTTTGTAATTTAGTAGAGGAACAGAATTAAAGTTATTAATATGTGGAATTAGAGGTGACCTGAATGCATTAAGAATCACATACTATGGTACATAGCACACTTTGTTTTCATTGTATCTTCCCATGACTTATCCTTTCACCTCCATGTTGAGTATCCAAAGCATAGTTGATGGAGCAGCTTAGAAATGGTGAGGGGCATGTCCATCCTTTCATGGCTAAGAAGGAGACCCAAGTCATTTGACTCTTGGTTCTGTATCCTTACACCACTGCACCTACCACTGGGAGACAGAGTTCTGGTCTTTGACAAGAAGGTGCTGTGTGATCTTCAGTAAATCATCCAACTCACTAAGCAGCTCTTACATTGTCTCTGGAATAAAATAAGTGGGATCCAAACACTTAATCATCTAAAAAGTGGGCCCATACCATTACGCCTTCACTGGTCACTGGTGCCCTCATGGCAGCTGCCTGGGTCGAAGTACATGTCTTGATCCCTGACTGCAGGTTGATGCCACCTGGTGGCAGTTGCTCCCTCTGGCTCATTGTCTATTGGGAATGATACTTTGATACTGAGTAAAAGAAAAGCATAACTATAAATAAGTCAAGTTTCGATAGGGAAGGTGTATCATATGGTGCTGAATATCCTGGACTCTGGATTCATAAAGTTTTGAGTTAGATTTCTCATTTTTCACATGTTAAATTGTCACCTTAAACATATTACCCAATCTCCAGAAACCTCAATTTTCTCTTATGTAAAATGGGGATGATAATAATAGAACCTTATTAGCAAGTAGGGGAGGAAGAGTAACTTTAGAAAATACATGTAGAATGCTAAGTAAGTAGTCAATGTCTAGTAATGTCTAAGTAATGTCTAGTAAGTAGTCAAGTACATGGTGTGTTAGCAATTATTATTATTATTATCTTTAGCATTCTTACTTCTGTTTCAAGTTTTTACTCCTGCTCCTCATTATCCTGCTTAACTACCTAGGCAAGATCAAAGACAATGAGTATGAGCAATATGATTAGTAGACTAAAAGGTGGTGGTGTATCAGTAGTCCTCTGTGATTAATATATTATGATGGATTCCAATTTTAAATTAAACAGCCTTGATAGCTATGCAGAGATCAATACTAGAACAGTTCTCTTGTTAGATAAATAGCATTTAGAAATAATGGGTGTCAGCCGGGCATGGTGGCTCACACCTATAATCCCAATACTTGGGAGGCTGAAACAGTAGGATTGCAGGTTCAAGGACAGCCTCAGTTAGTAGTGAGACTTTCATCAACCTAGCAAGGCCCTGTTTCAGAACAAAACAACAAAATGAAAAAGGGCTGGGAGTTAAGCTCAGAGGTAGAATTCCTCTGGGTTCAATCCCTAGGACCACAAAAAAAAAGAAGAAAAAGAAATAATGGTTGTCAAGTTTAAATGATTTCATTTTGACTTTTTAGGGAGACAAAACCATGCTCAACTAGCAGAGAAAACTTTCCCCAATTTGCATGTCACATTTACCTTTAAAGTATACATTTATTTTAAAGATGTGATAAGGTCCTCTGATAATTTGGCCTTAGTCACTGACTGCAAATTTTACCACCCAGTGTTCTCCTAGGGATGAAAACAAAGGAGGAAAAGGGTAATTTATCATCCATGCCATTCTGGTGATGGACATCAGACACCTGTCCTGTCCTGTACCCCTCCCATTCACCCCACCCCTGCTCTATCAATGTCCTTCTCCAACCTCCACTTTTCCATGTTTTACTTATTTCATAGGACTCAGATTCAAGTTTCCCCTAAATGAATGTTGGAATATGATGAATTCCCTTGCTATCTGGAAGTTTAATCACAAGTTTAAGGAGTCTTCAGCATTATTAATTACTAGCATTCACTAGTATTTTATGATTAATTCACTACTAATTTTCTCCTATTAATTCCTAATAATCTCTAGGGTACATTACATTGTGCATGTGCTTCCAGGATATTTGTATCAAAACCTTGGAGCTGCAGAATTAGCTCAGTATTCCATGAAAAATACCTGCCATCCAGCCTAATTGGCAAAGAACATCCTCACTGTTATGCCCATCAGCCTGATCACTCTAATGTCTGTCAAGGAAAGATCTGACCTCATCTTCAAATAAGCATGTAAATTCATGTCCCCAAAACAATCATGTCACTTCTGAGATAGGATCCTAAAATAGGTGTATAGGGAAGGCACTGAAGCTGCCAAGCGTCTAGTCCCTAGGGTGAAGTAAGTCTCCCTGCTCACTGCAACCTCGCAGCTGGGCTCTGATAGGACTTCCTAGAACAGTTCCTTTATTCCTTTGTCCTGTGGGTTTTCAGGCCTTATAACATCTGCAAAATTAGGAGACTGTGAATTAGGAGACTGTGCTTTCCATTTATAAAGAGGAAGAGGAGTTTTTGTGAATGAGAAGATGGAAAAATGAGAATTAGTAAGAATGCCTAAACCACTGAGAACCTAGAACATGATTCCTTTGAAACTACCCATATAAGCAAAACCCTGGAACATCTTCATGTACTTCCAGCAGTTTGGATACCCCAGTTTAGAGATAGCTGCCCCAAGGCACAGCACCTGATTCAAATTTGGCTGTTGGTAAATTGGTGTTGAGTGAATGGATTTCATCACAATTTATTTAGCCTTCATTCTATAGTGTATAATTCCTCTAAAACACAAAGCTTATCATGTTGGTCTCACACCTTGTCTCTGTAATGACTATTCAGTGTTTTAATATCCTATTACTTTGTCTAAAAAATGTAACACGTTCATTGGACCATCTTGAAAAATAGGGAAAAGTGTGAAATATCGTTATGAATTCCCATTCCCATCTGTGTTTAGATGCCTATTATTCTTTACTCCATATGCCCTTTTTTTAAAAAAAAAATGGCATTTTGAGCCGGGTGTGGTGGTGCACGCTTGTAATCCCAGTACTCTGGTCTCGGGTCCCGCCCGAGAGTGGCACGGACTGACAGGGAAAAATGAGCGTCGACGGCTCGAGAAACACTCACCACGAGCCGGGAGAATATGTCGAGCAAATCTCGTTTATTTAGGAAGACAGGGCAGTTTTAAAGTGAAACCCATAAAGGAATCCCCGGGCAGTAGGGTGTGGCCCCATGGCACGTGACGGGTCATACGCCCCCTATAACCTATTATAGCCCTCTTGAGGCTAGGTGGGGCGGGTCTGCCAGCGCCATCTTTGCTATTGATATGCTGAATCGCTGAATTGCTGAATCGCTGCCACGTGGAAGAGGCCTGGTACTCTAGAGCAGGCCTCTGCTAGTTCACCAGGCCCTTTCATGGCACCGAGTAGAGGGCCCCGCACTTTGGGAGGCGGAGACCGGAGGATCAGGGTTCGCGGCCAGCCTCAGCTCTTGCTCTCTCTCTTCTCTCTCTCTCTCTCTCTCTCTCTCTCTTACACTCTCTCTCTCTCTCCTTAGTGAGGCCCTCCGCAACTTCGTGAGACCCAGTTTCAAAATAAAGCATAAAAAATAGGGCCGGGGGCGTAGCACAGAGGTAGAACGCCTCTGCGTTCAATCCCCGGTACCGCAAAAAAAAAAAAAAAATGGCATTTTTGTAAAATGAGCACAATAGAGTATTCTTTTCTCCCTACCTTCACCAGGCTTTCTATTCATGGATATCGAGTTACAAACTAGAGAGTTACTCTTACATAATTGTTTCCAAAAGAATATACGTGGAACGTGGCATGGTGGTGCACACCTATAATCCCAGTACTTGGGAGGCTGAGACAGGAGGATTGCAGGTATGAAACCAGACTCAGCAACTTAGCGAGACTCTCATCAACCTAGCAAGACCCTGTTTCAAAATTTAAAAGAAAATTTAAAAAGGGCTGGGGGCGTAGCTTTGAGGTAGAAGGCCCCTGGGTTCAGTCCCCAGTATATGTGTGTGTGTCTTTTAACCATCACATCTCTCGTTGCTGTCTCACCTGAAATGCAGCAGGACTGGGTGAGAGATGATTCTTTTCCCTGAATTCTCTTTTTTTATTTTTTTGCAGTACCGGGGATTGAACCCAGAGGCGTTCTACCTCCGCGCTACACCCCCGGCCCTATTTTTTAAACTTTATTTTGAAACCGGGTCTCATGAAGTTGTGAAGGGCCTCACGAGGTAGAGAGAGAGAGAGAGAGAGAGAGAGAGAGAGAGAGAGAGAGAG
>PVJS01042836.1:0-17328 GCA_004027185.1 Glis glis
ATAAAAACTAAAAAGGGCTGGGGGTGTAGCTTAGTAGTAGAGTGTACCTGGGTTCAATCCCTAGAACCACAAAAATAAAACAAATAAAACAAAATATAAAAGATGTATTCATGCAAAGTAAATAAAAGGTGTACAATTTGTCATTGTGGCTATACAAAATTATAGGTGTGTATGTAAAAACCTTGCATGAAACAAAGACAAAGAAATGGAGGAGATATAGTTTTTTTTGTTATTGTTACGACATTATCTCAAGAATATTTTAAATATAAATGTAACTACCTATAATATTCTATTCTGTGTTTACACATTTTCTAGAGCTTGTTTAATATGAGATTATACTAGGCCTAGAGACATCGGGAATTAAATAGTAAGATCAGCAGGGGCTCATAAACAATCAGCAAATGGTTTTTACAGAGCTGCTCACTGGGCTCAGTGTGTGTGGGTGTGTGAGGGGAAGTTACACAATAGTGAAGACACTATTTCCTTCTCTTAACACCTATAACCACTTAGGACAATTTAGACTTTATTACTTGAATATATTGCTGAGATTCTTTGCAAATACAAGCAATCTACTGTCACCTACATTTTTATTTCTACTGAAAGTTAAGGAATAATATCCATATATAGACTATTTTAGTGCTAATAAAATATAGAAAATACTTGTTTTCCACTCTATCTTAGGTATAGTTCTAAAACAAGAAATAATATGGCAGTATAGTTTTAACACAATTAAGAAACTTTAATAAAATTTTATTAATGATTTAAAAATTATCTTAATAAAAATTTTGAACCTTTATTCAACCATACTAAATAGCATGTTATTTATTTCTTGTTTAATTTATTTATTTATTTAGAGCCAGGCGTGGTGGCATACGCCTGTAATCCCAGTACTTGGAAGGCTGAAACAGGAAGATCACGGGTTCGAGGATAGCCTCAGCAAGTAGTCAGACTTTCATCAACTTAGGGAGACCCTGTCTCAAAAATAAAAATAAAATAGGGATGGAACTGTAGCTTGGAGGTAGAATGCCCATGGGTGCAATCCCTAGTGCCACACAAAAAATTCACGTTTTTAGAATTTTATTGGTGTGTTATAATTACACATTGTAGTGAGATTCAAAGCAATACATTCATATATGTATGCAACATCTCTTGGTGTGGTAAACTTCATGTCCTACCACCAGCCCCTTCCTCTCTCTCCACACATGCTAGTGAGCTAGGTAGTGATACCTTCATACATGAACATACATTATTTGGTCTGTTTCCTTCCTGGAGCCTCCTTTTCCCTTTCCTCTCCACCCTCCCCCAATCTTCTTCCACTGTTTTACTGGTCTATTTCTTGTTTGGAAGTGGATTCCTTCTACCATAAATTTAGTATTAATTTTAATTTGCAGCTTTTGAATAGTGATATAGGATATTTTCTACTCACTGTCACTCTGTAGCTTTGTCTGGATTAATTACAATGCACTACATTAAAAAGTTAAGCATAACTAGGTGACAAGAAATGGCAGCAAGATTTAAACCTGTAATTTATAGGAAAAACACATTTTTTAAATTTTATCCCTAATGTGATTCTTCAGATACTGCACAATATGCCCATAACAAAGTGTCAATAGGAAAAGAAAGTGCATAGTGTTCATTTTAAATTTTTATGTTAGTGAGTATATTATATAGCTGAAAGACTGCCTAGCATTATAGATACTCGCTTTCCTCACATCCGATTGCCTTTCATACCAGGATAGAGGCCACCATCATTCTTGTTAATGGTTTCATAATATTTCATTTTATGGATCCACTGCAACTTATTTCATTGGTTTTTCATTGATGGATAGTTAAGGTGTTTTCTATCTTCTGTTAGTGTAGGTGATATTGCACCACTTTTTTCTATTATTTTGTGAACTTTTGTCATTTTATTGATAACTTAAATTCATAGAAATAGACTTGTAGGGTTAAAACAGATGTGCATTTTCAATTTTCAAAAAGACTGTAATTTGTACTCTACAGAGTTTTGGTGTTGTATGACTTTGCATGCTTTTCCCTACCTTTCTTTATGCCAGCCAATATCAAGCTTTATGTCTTCTGTTAATTTGATATCTGATAAAGTTGGTCTTGAGGTATATTTCATTGAATAGTTGTGGAGTTTATTTGAAGATTTCAACTGAGATCCCTGTGCACAGATTAGCCTTCCTTGCAGTTTCTCAACTAGAATATTGTTAGCAGGAAATTTGGCAAATTAAGGTATAAGAGGAGACTTTGAGGTTGCTCTAGGGATCTCTTGAATGCTGCCATTTTTCCCTTTGTGGAAATTCTACAAGAAACTGAGTGTTTGTAGCTTCTCTAAACTTCCATTATAAAATGAGGTAGCATTAGAAAGCAACCTATAAAAGTTAAAATAAAATGTCTAGTGTAGTAGGAGAATATAAATTCTTGAACTTGAAAAGATATTATGAAGGTCATTTTGGAAAATGGGGAAATTTTATTTTAATGGCCACCCATGGGAGATTTTTTTTTTGCCCCAGAAGCAATAAGGCTTTCTTTTATTGTAGCTGCCATCAATTACTGCTAGCTCAAAATTGCAGTGCTCAGTAGAAACTTAATATACATCTAGTTATGAGTTCAAAGTCCTTCTGATTTGATGGGAATATAATTTTTTATACTATATATGGCATATATAACTAAATATATAGTTATTTGCACATTATTTATGGCAATGGTGACACTGTAGCACATAGATAAAATGACGGTTTTTGGAATAAACTGTGCCCAAGAAATGGACATGAGGTGAATGTCCCTTCCTCTGATGAGACTGTGCTCTGCCTAATCCCACTGAATGATTATAATTATAGCCTGAGGAAATTTGGTTTTTTAAAACATATTTTATTTTTGATTACTATGGATAAGCTGTACATATTAATGGGGCTAAGTGTGATATTTCATGCATGCATACAGCATTCACTAATCAAATCCAGCCTCCCTTTATCCATCCCCACTTCCAAATTCCTAATAATCGCTATTGTACATTCAGGTCAATATTTTTTAGCTGTGACGAGAGAGAGAGAGAGAAGTGTGCTGTTTGTCTTTCTGTATCTGACTTATTTCTGTTAACATAATATCCTCCAGTTTCACCTATTTTGCTGAAAATGACAGGATTTTATTCTCCTTTTAGGCAGAACAATATTTTCTTGTGTACATATGCCAATTTTGCTTTATTCATTCTTCCACTGATGGGTACCTATGCAGATTCCGTATCTTAGCTATTGTGAATGGTGCCACTAGAAACATGTGTGTGCAGGTGTTTCTTTGTTACGCTGGTTTCATTTATTTTGGATATGTTCCCAGAAGTGGCATAGCTGTGTCCTATAATGGACCCATTTTTAGCTTTTTGCCATTATGGCTGCACTAAGTTTCCTAATAGCCATTCTCACTGGGTTAAAAAATTGCATCCACTTTATCTACTTCTCTTTGAAGGATGAGCTCAAAAACAAGGTGTTTTCAGAAAAGATGGGCCTGGAGACAGGCTGGCACTGCCACATCTCTTTCATGCCCAATGGTGACATGCTTGGCTCTGAGATCCCTCCTTCTAGACCCAGCCACACAGGCTCCCTGCACAGTGACCTCAATCATGTGTCCTGAGATGATGCAGAAGGGCTGCTCCTCATGGAGGAAGAGGGTCACTCGGACCTCATCATCTTCCAGCCTATGGACAGTGACATCCCCAGCTTCCTGAAGGACTGCAATCAGGCCAAGCGACCCTAGGACATCCTTCAGGTGCAGCCCTACCTGCAGAACATTGACAATGTGCCCCTGCTGGTGCCCCTCTTCACTGACTATATATACTCCTGAGACCATGTGCAAGATGATAAAGATCATGCAGGAGTATGGGGAGGTGACCTGCTGCCTGAGCAGCTCTGCCAATCTGTGGAATAGCTGCCTTTTCCTCCAGAGCAACATCAGTATGGCCCTGGATCCCCTGTACCCTTCTCGCTGCTCCTGGGAGACTGTTGCCTATTCCACCAGCACCAGCATGGCCAAGACCTCGGATGGCCTTTCTCCCCTGAAGCTGTCAGGAAAGCTCAGCCGCCTGCCTGTTCCCTGAGCTTTCGCCAGGAGGATCTCATCAGCATCATCAGGCTTATGGAGCAGGCTCGGCCTGCTACCTATGGCATCCAAAAGTGCTTCCTCTTCCTGATGCAGTGCCAGCTGATCCTTGTGGTCATCCAGTTCCTTTCTTGCCTGGTCCAGCTGCCACCACTTCTGAGTACCATGGACATCCTGTAGCTGTCCTGCTTTTGCTATCCTCTGCTAAGCATCTATCTGCTGGGGGAACCACCCCATAGCGCTATCATGTCTATGGGTAGAGGGAAAAGTTTTCAGTCCATTCCTAAGAAGACCCATCTCTACTTCCTGCTGTTTTTTGCTCAAGCTCAGCCTCACCATCAGTTCCTGCCTCATCTGCTTTGGCTTCACTATGCAGAGCTTCTGTGACAGCAGCCAGGGCTGCAGCCTCACCAACTGCTCCTCTGCTATGCTTCGCAGTGATGATGACAGAGCACCAGCCTGGTTTGAGGACTTTGCCCATGGGCTACTGTCAGCTCAGAAGCTCACAGCTGCCCTGATCATTCTGTACACTGTCTTCATCTCCATTACCCATGTGCATAGCACCAATACCCGGTGGAGAAAGAGACCACTGATGAATATTTGTATTTTTTTTGTTTGTTTTTTTGTTTTTTTGTTTTTTTGCAGTACCGGGGATTGAACGCAGGGGTGTTCTACCTCCGCGCTACACCCCCGGGCCCTATTTTTTTATGCTTTATTTTTGAAACCGGGTCTCACGAAGTTGCAGAGGTCCTCACTAGGTAGAGAGAGAGAGAGAGAGAGAGAGAGAGAGAGAGAGAAAGAGAGATCGCGCACGCATGCGCGCTGAGGTTGGCCGCGAACCCCGATCCTCCGGTCTCTGACTCCCAAAGTACTGGGATTACAAGCATGCGCTACCACGCCCGGCTTAACTGACGAATATTTGGTGGGCTGTGACTCTAACTGTGGTGCTGCTGGGTCATGTGGTCCAGACAGCTGTGGACCTGCATCTGCGGACACACAGGGACAGTCATGTCTACTTTGGCCTGGAGGACATGCCCCTGCTGGCATGGCTCCTGGGCTGCTTGTCCCTGACCTTTGTGGTGGTCACCAATGAGATCGCAAAACTGCAAGAGATGCGGGTCTGTGTCTGCTACCAGAAGTGACAGAAGCTACAGTTTGAAACCAAGCTGGGCATGGACTCTCCCTTCTGAGCCACTGGCCATGAATATTTCAGAGTTTGCTCTTGCACCCTGTGGCATCAGAGGCCTAGCTATGGTCACTGGAGACCCTGTGTCTTCCTTATCCGGGGGCCTTCTGAGAGGCTGAGGTGCTGTGGCCTCCACCAACAGGACCCTTCCTGGCTCTTCACTGGCCTTGCCAGGGGCACTTTTGAATGTATGACCTCAGGCACTTGGTAGAGGGACCCTTAGCACCCTTCCCTGTGGGCTGCCACCTTTCAGGGTCCCCTCACCCAGTGCCCTCTGCTCGTTCATCTATGGCACAGCCTCCAAGCCAGGGCAAGGGTCTGAGTCTTTTTTTTTTTTTTTTTTTGAAGAGCAATGGCCATTGCATGGGAGATGCTGCCTCCTGCATCCTGTCTTCCTGGATCAAGGGCCAAGGTGAGGCCTGAGGACCTCCCCTCCCTCTGGAAGGGAGTTTCACACATGAGCCTGAAGATGGAGATGGGCCCCACCTTGATTCGAGCCTCTGCCCATGCCTGTGCTCAACTGGCTGCAAGTCAGTGTGGGGGAATGTGGCCCAGGTTTCCTGTAGCCCTTGTCCTCATCCTGGGAGAAGATTTTACTGGTGTGTATATTTTCTTTTTACTGGAAATGAGCCTTTTAGGAATGAAGGTAGAAAAAATGTAATTTGTAATTTTTATTTGTATTTCTTTGGTGGTTAATAAAGCTTGTGTTTTATAGAAAAGTACTATTTGAAATCTTGACCTCTAAATAATAATAATTTCACTAAAGAAGTAGAGCAATAGTACCTTACAAAATATCTTCTCTCTCTGAACAATTCAATCTGCCATGTATTCTAATTAAATTAATACAGATCAGGTATTGTGCATGAACTGTGGAATGACAAATAAGGTAATAACAGTTCGTGGCCCTTTAAGACTTTTGAGTCACATCGGGAGAATGTGTTTGGTTGTGTATACCACAGATAGCAGAAAAACATGGAAGAACAAAAAAAAATTTAAATCATGTAGGCAGGGGCTAGGGTGTAAATCAGTGGTAGATTTCTTGCCTGACATGTGTGAATCCCTGGGTTTGATCCACAGCACTGCAAATTTTTTTAAAATAATAAAAAATAAAATTATACTTGCATAAGGCTGTCATTCCTGAGAAATTTTTATAAATGCACAAAAGCGACAGAATAGAAAGCACCCTACAAAACTATCCCATCATTCCACACCAAAGAAAAATAAATATTTTGTTCACATAGCCTGTGAACCCATGTGACACCTGAACAATGGGAATTCCTGGGGCCTAATAATGGGCTTCATCCAGAACACATAAGTCATGATAAAAATGTCATATAACAAAATAATAATATATGATTGATACATATAAAGTCAAATAAATCCCAATAAAATTTAAGCAGTAAAATTGGCACAGTATAAACAAGCAGACAAAAGGAACAGACTAATAATATGGGCTCAAACTCTGAAATAAATAATTATTACTTTATGGCAATGGTGACATTGCCATACATGGATGAAAAGATAACCTTTTGAATAAATGGTGCTACTTTATTTGGAAACCCATACAAAAAATAAATCATGATTCCCATATTATACCATACACAAAAATCAATCCCAGATGAACTATAGACTTAAATGTGAAAGTTAAACAACAAAGCTTTTCTGATGATCACATAGGTGTAGAAGCTATGGGTAGGCAAGAATTTCTTAGGACAAAGAAAGTACTAACTGTATCAGGAGGGATGTTGTGAAATTAGACAATATTGAAAGGAACTATTATTCATCAACAGTTACCAACAGAAGAGGGAAATGGCACAAAATGAGAAATATTTGATATACCTAATAAAAGTTGAAAGCAATACATAAAGAACTGTTGTAAATAACAAAAACATGCAATATAAGTTTTAAATAAGCAAATAAGCATTGTATAAAAATATTATCCGAGTGTCAATAAAAAATAAAAAGTGATCAACTTAATTACTAGACAAATGAAAATCAGCTATAAAATATCACCCAAAAATGTTAAAATATAAGACCGGTACTTCTCACTGTTGACAAGTTTTCAAAACAGCTGGAATTCTGAGATATTGTTGGTTGGACTATAAAATACTTCCTAACAATATAGAAAACATTTCACAGTGCCAACTGAAGGTGCATATATGCACAGCATATGACCCAGCAATTCCAAGCATCCATCAGAATTGTGTTGAATGCATATATTCAGTAAATGACATTATTTTTCACAATATAAAATAAAGGTTTATTAAATATCCAAACTATGTACTTTATTATTTTTATAAGTATAGCAAAATGTAAAACTGTCTTGAAAAGTCACAATGTGCATACTATTTATACCTATTTTAATATTTCTTTTAATAATCTGACTTTTACATATAGTAAATACTATCAGAAAATAGAAAAAATTACAATAAATAATTATTTTCTAATAAGTTTTATTTGTTACATATTCATGGGTATACTTCTCATAAGAGATCCAATTATACTTACCCCAAATGTATATCAACAATAAGAATATATATATATGATATATGCTATATAATATATAAAGCAAGCAATATATTATATATTATATATAAAGCAATGAGAATAAACACTATAAATATCATAAAATGAATGAATTTTAAACTGATTGTTAAGTAAAAGACTCTTCTAACAAAAAAGTATGTACAAAATAATTTTGCTTATGTAAAGTTCTAACTCAGGCAAAACTAATTTGTTCTGTGATATTGGGGATTGAACCCAGGGGTGATCTCCCCTGAACAATACACCTAGACCTTTTTATTTTTAATTTTGAAGTAGGGTCTAACTAAGTTATAGTGCAGCATGCTGGTCTCGAACTTGCAATCCTCCTGTCTCATTCTCCCAAGTACTGGGATGACAGGGGTGTACCACTTCACCCAGCCAGACAGAACTAATTTTGGATGTTGTAATTTGGGGTAGATGTTAGCTTTTGCATGGCTAGCAGAGAACCTGAACATGAAAAGTGTTAACTCAATAACCTCTTTTGCCCGGACTCATGCTCCAAAGAAAATCTGTCTTTCAGTACTGGCCCAAGGCTAACTGCTGGTTTCTGCGATATAAACTCTGAACTATTAGAATATTTTTTCCTGGTAATAATATTGTTATATGCTTGAGGCCTTAGGCAGCTTGTATTTGTGGCAAATGTCCGGTTCTATATGCTCAAGATCTTGGGCCATGAAGTATCTCTTTCACCAGATAAAGTTTATTGAACAATGAGATTCATGTTGAACACTTGTTTTTGCCAGGAAGACTGATGGAGGGGAGGCTGCAGTCAGAGTACCTGAGCCATATCAGTGTTACACCTGCATAACTGACCCCCAGTATAAACCCAGATTCCTGGGCTCAGGTGAGCTTTCCTGTCTGGCAACACTTAGCATGTGATTTCACACATCATTCATGGGCAGATTGAGCACATTCCTATGTGACTCTGCTGGGAGGGGACACCTGGAAGCTTGTGCCTGATTTATACAATGTGCCTTTACTTTCCTCACTTTAATCTTTATTATTTGGTTGTAATGAACCATAGCTATGAATACAACTGCATCTCTGAGCCCCAGTGGGTCCTACTAGAGAAGCAACAGGTCTGGAAGTGGCCTTGATGACTGACACAAAGAGAATCATGGTTGATTGAAATATTCTTTTACTGAATATTCTTTTACTAAATATTCTTTTACTAAATATTCTTTTACTGAATCTTGAAGCTCATCAAATGATAGGTAGTCACTTCATGAGAATTCGTTCTATTGTAGATTTATGCCTTCTATACATTTCTGTATATGTGCTTCAAAGCAAAAGTTTTTTTTTTTCAAAAAATCTTGATATTTTAGGTTATGTATGGTGTATTTGTGTCAGGAAACATGCTTGTTCTAGGGACAAATAGACATAGTTCAGATGTTTACATGATTCTCAGTGTAGAAGTAATAGGGCATAGGGTGGAATACCCTTAAAGGATAGTAAAATTATTATTCTTTAGCTAAGCTGTAGCAGTATAGAGTTTTTAAGGGTGAAGATATACAGTGTGTCAGTAAGTCAATATAGTAGCTCCGATGAGATGCTGAGGCTCTACACTATGACAGCTTGAGAGATAAAATCAGTAATATATACTGATTGATTGGTGAAAGAGAGCAAGAGTCAAGGATGTATACCAAGTTAAAACTCCGGGTGAATAGTGGAAATGCCCACAAACACCAAGTAAAGGCAGCTCAGGGAAGAAGATAATTACCTCCATTTTGGACAAATTGAGCACAGCTGCCTCAATGTCATTCAAATGCACATATACAAAGGCAAACGAATATAGGAGAGTGATGCTTTGAGAAGGTTTCCGATCCTGAGACGTTTGTTTAGGAAACATCAGTATCTCAGGAGTTATCATCTAGAGAAGGGGAAAACTTATAAAGCATGCAGAGTGAGGAAAGATGGTGACAAAAGCAGCTAGCTGCATTTAGGAGCAAAGGACTTACAGGGATGAGAAGGAGGCTCAAAAATGACAGACACTCAGAGATCTGGGAGATATGAATGAGGTGATCTAAGAAAGGGTATTTGCCAGGCATGGTGGTGCATGCCTGTCATCCCAGTGCTTGGGAAGCTGAGACAGGAGGTTTGAGGCCAGCCTCAGCAACTTAATGAGGCCCTCTGCAACTAAGTGAGACCCTGTTTTAAAAATAAAAGAATAAAATAGAGCTGGGATGTAGCTTGGAGGCAGAATGTCCCTGGCTTCCATCCCCAGTACCACAAAATAAAAATTAAAATAGGACTGGGCTGTAGCTCAGAGGTTGCGCACCCCTGGGTTCAATCCCCAGTTCCACAAAAAAGAAGAAAGAAAAAGAAAGAAAGGAGAGAGAGAGAGAGAGAGAGAGATTGAGAGAGAAAGAGAGGAGAGAGAGAGAGAGAGAGAGAGAGAGAGAAAGAGAGAGAGAAAGAAAGAAAGGAAAGGAAAGGAAAGGAAAGAAAGAAAGAAAGAAAGAAAGAAAGAAAGAAAAGAAAAGAAAGAAAGATAAAAGTTTTTTTAAAAATATAGAAAAGGGGGGGAGCTTAGGGTATAACTCGGAGATAGAATGCCCTTGGGTTTAATCACCAGGACCAAAAAAAAAAAAAAAAAAGTTATAATGACAGGATAGACAATAGTGCCAAGTTGAGAGTTGCAGAAATACAAATCTGTAAACTTTCAATTATATTGATGTGGAATTATATTGGTGGAAGCAAAATTACTTTGAGTTGATGACTGAAAAAATATAAGGGCGGATACATGTTTGGGGTAGTGTGAGTCAGAAGTGGGAAAAACACATTGAATGGGGAGAATCTGGAATGATGGGATAATACAGAGGATGAAGATGAAATATAGTGGTGGAGCCGGGCGTGGTGGTGCACGCTTGTAATCCCAGTACTTTGGGAGGCGGAGACCAGAGGATCAGGGTTTGCGGCCAGCCTCAGCTCTCTCTCTCCCTGTCTCTCTCTCTCTCTGTTTCTCTCTCTACTTAGTGGGGCCCTCCGCAACTTCGTGAGACCCGGTTTCAAAATAAAGTATAAAAAATAGGGCCGGGGGTGTAGCGTGGAGGTAGAACGCCCCTGGGTTCAATCCCCGGTACCCCCTCAAAAAAAAAAGAAATATAGTGGTGGAATGTGTTAAATGAAAGCATATGAATTACATAATACAGACTTTAAAAACTCAGGGAAATCATTAGAGAGTATAGCAGTGCAGAGACAACGCAAATTTACAGAAGACAGCACAAATAAAAGGCATGGATGATGGATTCATGAGGCAGTCTAGAAAGCAGAAAAAACTGTGAACAAATAAAAATTTAGAGTAATAGCAGTGAGATAGTAATAATACCAAAGACTGATGTTGCTAGCAATACAAATAGCTACCATTATATTGTAAACAAAAGAGTGGTAGGGGAATAAAGTTGATCCAAAAGATCACCCTGGGTCTCCTAAGAAGAACATGCCTTCAAGAGAAGTGAAGAAAGTGCCGAAGTCATGAAACAGCGTCATAAACCAAAGTATGAACTACTCTCTTGAGACAATGATATGGTAATAGAAATGTAACTCATGTTTCTGGTTTTTTATAATGGTTGTCATTTTTGTAAATATTGCCTTGGTGTATTAGGGTTTTAATGATTGTCTTCATAATTGCATGTATAATTAAATCTCAACAATTGCAAATATCACATCATACATTTGGGGCTACGGACGAGAGTGAATATAACATTGCATTAGTAGGTGGGGGACTATGGCCAGGTGAGACTCTTGTGCATTAGTTTTTCACTATAAAATAGTGAAATAATAGTTTTCCTTTGTAGCAGAGATTGTTGGGAAGAACAATTGTAAAGATAATTAATGGATTGTAATTTTTTTTCTTGGTTTTGGTTTTATTTCAGTATTGGACATTGACTCAAAACAGGCAAGTGCTCTACCACTGAACTATATCCCCAGCACACTTTTAATTTTATGTCTCACTAAATTACCTGGTCTGACCTCAAAATTGTGATTGTCTTACTTCAGTCTCCCAAGTGGCTTGAATTAAACCATACCCAGATGAATTTGAAGTTTTCAATACCATTACTAGTGCTATTATTATTATTATTATTATCATCATCATCATCATTATTTCTATTATTACAAATTGGGGTGGTGGAGCAAGAATTTCTCTTGTATTTTCTATCTTTTATAACCAAATGGACTTTTAAACTACAACACAATTATCTGTTCTTTGTGTTGGTTTTCTGTAATTGTGAAACCCTGAGTGATAGCACATGCATTCAACTAGTTATTTTTTCATAGATAAAGTGCCACTATTCCTCCATATACTAATAAAATCATGGAATAATTGGAATAAATATATAAAATAAATGACACCATGTAAATTTTAAGTAATAGGAGTCAGTAAAATTTTTAGGTGACATAACAGAAGGTAACAGGTTTTCTTTTCCAACTGAGCAGTATTCAAACAGCATGTATTAAATATAATTGTATTACACATTCCTGAAATAGATTTTGACCCTTAAAGTATATTGCTTTGACAAACATCTTCAGAGTGTTTGCAACTCAGGCCATTAAAATGTACTAATGTGCAAAAGGTTCTTTATCTCATCACTTTTATCTTTTGATTTTTCTCCCCCACCTCACTAAATTCCTAGGAAAACAATGGTTATTTTCCCTTTACTGTTTTAAAGCAACTGTGATTTATTATAAATTCACTTAAATATTCATTGTAGTATCAGAGTAATTACTCTTCATTGAAATACTTTAGTATGATTATACCATTCTTATATTCATAAAATATATTTACTTACATATTGCATCATATTAATATGTATCATTCATATTTTATGTGAATTCATTGATTATGGATCTATAAAATTATAAGACTAATTTCAATACATAAAACTTGGAGATTTGCATACATAATCAAATATATATACTGCTTATGTTGGAGAAAATGTAGGCTCTTGTTTTCCCCCTATGAAAATCATTCTATGACAAAATCATTCTTATAATCTGTTCTTTCATTTTGGGGGAATGCCTATATTATTCATTTTTGTTTGACGTAAAAGTGTTGGAAAATGCTACTTGCATAAAAAAAGACAAGTCAAACTGGTAGTAAAAATTATTCCCCACTATCTACAAACAAAGGCTTTATGTATTAACCTTTGAGCTAATGCTAGTTTTAAGTGTTAAGAGGTTAATAAGATAGCCTATTTTGGGAAGCGGTATCTTCCAGGTTCTTGCTTAGAGATCAATGAATACAGGTTTTGAAATGTTAGTGATAGCTAATCTTTAATGGATGATGATTCAATGATGAGACATGTTTTAGAATGGATTCAGTAAGTGCTTGAGTAAATTGAAAATAGCCCATTTTGCTATTTCTTAATCTATCTCATGTTTTGATGTGTTACTTTTTGTTAGTTAAAAAACAGAAGTCTAATATATTTAGCAGTATAAAGAAAATAGCATTGACTCTATGCATCTCTCTACTTTTCAACACCTGAGTTTAGGGATAACTTGTAGAGAAGGAACTTTGTGAATCAGAATAGATTCAGTAGTTATGTCTCCGTGTGGATAATGATTCAGTTGCAGTGATGTCTGTGAAACATCTATTCGGGGCAGTTGGTGGAGGCTCGGGTGCTGTCTTAGAAGAGCTGACTCTCCTCTCTCTCCCCAGATCCTGGCCGTTCTTGGTACCTCCTTCTCATTATAATGTTGTAGTTTGGGGTGACTAAAGTAAGAAAAGAAGTAACATCTCATATCCACTAATTTTTATTCTACAACTCAGTCATATAATTGTGGCTTTAATTACTTTTTATAAACTGATTTGTTTTAGTTAGAGAAACAAATTTAATGAGTCAAAACATATCTAGAATTTTATCTTTCATGATCAAGTGTATCTTGTATTCATGAAAGATTTTTATTCAAAATATTCAATGTAAGAACCCTATTTGTATATGTTATCAGTCCTACTTTTCATACATAAGAAGGGAAAATCATAGTGATGTTCTATTAATGTTTTATTAGGTTTTAGGAATGATTTTGAATGAATGTGAGGACAATAATGTTTTGATTACAAATTAAGAAGCTTCAAATTCTCAATAATGGGCTGAAAATTACTGAACAATATCTTATTTGTCATCTACTCAATTAATCTTCTTCAATGTTTTTCACAGATATTAAATGGAACCATGAAGGACTTCTTTATTTTAAAATGTTATATTTCAGTGCTAGAGGAATCTTAGAGTTCCAATATCTACTTAATGTTCAATTTCCCACTGTGTGCCGTTATTCTCCTAGTGGCTGTCCAACTTGCTGATACCCCTGAAGAGTTGAAATCCTTTCTTACAATGCCATGCATTAACTTGATGGATAACTGTAATTATTCGAACAATCTTCTTTACAATTTCCCTGTGGCTTTCAAAACCAAATTGTCTAATGTATACGCTATGGACAATACCAAACAAGGCTCTTTCCTCCTCCATGGAGCAAGTCTCCATGTTGGAAATAAACATCATTTATCCTCTAACACTTTTCTGCAGGCTAATCATTCCCAGTTGCTTCAGGCTCTCTTTTCGTGTCACAGTGCTATGTTTTGGATATAGTTTGTCTCTTCTAAAACTCATTTTGAATTTGGTTGCCATTGTGGTGATGTGAAGACATGAGATCTCTAAGAGATAATTGAGTCTTTAAGAGAGTTAATATCTTCTTCCCAGATGAGAATTAATTTCCAAGAGGAATTAGTTGTCAGGAGAGTGAATTGCTATGAAGTGGGTCCATCCCCATTCACCCCTTCTCCTGTTTGGAAGCTCACCTGCTCCTTCACCTTCAACCATGATAGGACACTCTTATCAGATGCCTTTGCTGTGCTCCTGGACTTCCCAGCCTTCAGAAGTGTCAGCCAATAGCTGCTACTCTTCATAAATTACTGTCTGTACTATTCTTATAGCAACAGAAAATAGACAAGAACAAGTGTTTTTATCAAATTTAAACGTGTTTATACTTCAACTACTTCCACTATAGAAAAATTAGGCCCAACTCAATTCAATTGGGGGAGTATAAAAGTTTGGATACTAGAAATCTATTCCTGGTTCTGGTGCCAACTTGTCGATTTTCCCTATTGTTTAGATAAAAGTGCAGATGGAAATTGAGGTGTTTTCCAATGACTAATACTGAGATTTATTTTATTTTTTAGTTTAATGAGGAGACTGAAATTCCAAATAGGTGATATATACTATGTTTTACCGAGACTTGGTTGAAGACAACTACCCATATTATTATACTTTATTCCTTTTTTTAAAAAAAAGGGGGAAGCTTTATTTTGGTTGTAGCTTCAGAGGTTTCAGTCCCTGTTCCCTGTCTCCATTGTTTTACGGCCTATAGAGAGGCAGAATATTATGGCAGGGAGCACACGGTGGAGCAAAGCTGCTGGCTTCGTGGTTGCTGGGAAGCAAAGGGGAAGCGTCTGAGGCCAGGGTCCCAATATCCACTTCAAGGCCACATCCCAGAAGACCGAACTTCTTTCCACTAATCCCACCTCCTAAAGGTTTCACCACCTTCCACCTGCACCACAGCCTAGCCACCAAGCCTGTAACATATGGTCTTTGGGGATATTTAAGATCCAAATTATACCATGCATTAGGGTACATGGAAGTTTTTGAAATCTCTTTTTTGTTCACCATGACCCATTCAGCTGTGTAGGGAAGTTTTCCAATGAAAAGAAATTCCTACACACTTATTTTTGAGGATTTTGAGTTTTAATATATTTTTATTCATTTATTGGTGCATTGTAATCACACATTTTGACAAGTGTCAGGGTAGCAGAAGCATGCATGCACACATCACTTATTTAGCCCTCCCTCAATTCCCACCGTATTCCCTCACTGTTCCCTCCTTTTGGTGCTCAGCATTGTAGGACATCGTCTTAGTTAAAGCTGCTATAACAAGGTACCATGAACGGAGTGGCTTCTAAACAACAGAAACTTATTTCTCATAGGTCTGGATGCTGTAGTGTAAGGACCCTTTTCTGGGTTGCAGACTTCCAACTTCTGTTTTTTGCATGCAAATCTATTTCATATAAATTTTACATGACAAAGGAGCCTTCAACATGAAGACTCAATGAAATAGGACAATCTGTAATTTTATGCTTAGGTTTGGGATGAAGGTGGACAGTCATGGAGGAGTATGATTGGACAAAGGGATATGACCTAATAGTAATAAACTGGCCAGGGGGCAGGACCAGTGGCTGGGCTGCAGCTAAGTGGCAAAATGTTTTCCTTGCATGTTACATGCCCTGGGTTCAATGCCCACTATCAAAAAACAAAAACAAAACAAAACAAAAAATCAACAAGATAAACTAGGGGAAACTTAGAAGGGCCAGTTTGTTCAGATTTTCTGTATGTTTCTGTGTCTTCAGAGATAAAGATGTATATTGTCTAAATAACCATCAGATGTTTAAAATATGTTGACAAACTGCCAACATAGTAGAAAGAAAGCATGAGAAATCTTTAGGTTTTCTTTTATAAAGGCACTAATTCCATTCATAAAGGCTTCACCTTTTTTTTTTTTTCGTACTGGGGATTGAACTCAGGGGCATTCTACCTCTGAGCACACACTCAGTCCTTTATATTGATTGATTGATTGATTTACTGTATCATCATTTTATTGGCTGGTTCTTAGTTGATATTTGGATTTTTAATTATTATTTCATGTACTTTTATTGGTACATTGTAGTCTTACATCATAATGTAGTTCACAGTGAGAGTGGCATACATGCACACAGCACTTGGTGAGCTCCCTCACCCCCACCACAACTCTCTCCCCACTCCATCCCCTTCTCCTTATATGATACTGAGATTGGCATTGGTATTCTCCATAGGTACATAATGTCAGCGGAAGTGTTTCCTTTATTAGTTCTCCCTCTCCACCACCACCACCACCCTCCCCTAGACTACTTCTCTCACTCCACTGGGGTTTCTCCTCCATTATCTAAAGTCTCTCTTGTATCCTGATTACTCCCTAGCTTCTGGATATTAGATCCTACTTTATACTAAACTAAGCTGGCTTTTTTTGTTGTTATTGTTGTTGTTTTTTTGCTGTATAGGATTATTTGTCTTTAGTAAAACCTTCAATTACATCTCTCCCCACTACAAGCACCTCTCCCATTGGCTCCTGTTATGGGTTGAATGCGTCCCACCCCAAATGTATGTGTTGAAGTCCTAGTACCCACTACAGAAATAGTTGGAGATAGTATCTTCAAAGGGGTAAATGATGAGGTCATAAAGAGTGGGGCCTCAAGCTCCACTATTACTGGAGTTCTTATAAAAAGAGGGAGAGATGCCATGGATGCAAGTGTGTAGAGGAAACATCCCTGGAGAGTACAGCAGATGTCCATCTGCAAAACAAGGAGAGAGGTTTCAGGAGAAGCCGAATCTCTGACACGTTCATCTTGGACTTTCAGTTTCCAGAAATGTAAGAAAATTATACACACACACACACACACACACACACACACACACACA
>PVJS01042837.1:0-17326 GCA_004027185.1 Glis glis
TTTTTTTTTTTTTTTTTTTTTTGCAGTACCGGGGATTGAACGCAGGGGCGTTCTGCCTCTGCGCTACACCCCCGGTCCTATTTTTTATACTTTACTTTGAAACCGGGTTTCACGAAGTTGTGGAGGGCCTCATTAAGGAGAGAGAGAGAGAGACAGGGAGAGAGAGAGAGAGAGACAGGGAGAGAGAGAGAGAAAGCTCTGAGACTGGCCGCGAAACCGGATCCTCCGGTCTCCGCCTCCCAAAGTACTGGGATTACAAGCGTGCGCCACCACGCCCGGCTTATTATTATTATTATTTCTATTGGTGCATTGTAATCATACATCATGATATAGTTCAGGGTGATAGGGACATACATGCACACAACATTTGGTGAGCTTCCTTAGATGAGCAGGGGTCTCAGCCCGCTCCCTCACCCTCCCCATGCAGGCCATTTAGATTGGCATTGGTAAATTTGTATATGTCCATCATGTCTATTGAAGTGTTTCCTTCTTTGAGTCTCCCACTCCTCACCCACCTCTCTTCCTTAGCCCCCATCCCAATTTCTCCCTAGCTTCCACATATGAAGGAAACATTTGATCTCTCACTCTTTGGGAACTGACTAATCTCACCTCACATAATATTCTCCAGTTCCATTCATTTCCCTGCAAATGACATTATTTTGTTCTTCTTTATAGCAAATTCCATTGTGTATATATCCTATAAATTTGTAATTCATTCTTCTGTTGATGGACATCCAGGCTGGCTCCATAGTTTGGCTATTGTGAATTATGCCGCTAAAAACATAGATATGCATATGTTACTATGGTGGTCTGATTTCAATTCCTTTGGGTAGATACCCAGGAGTGGTACAGCTGGATTATATGGTAGATTTATTCCCATTCTTCTGAGGACCCTCCACACTGATCCCCAAAGTGGCTGCACTAATTTGAAATACCACCAACAGTGTATCAGAGTTCCTATTTCCCCATATCTTCACCAGCATTTATTATTATTTATGTTTTTAATGATTGCCATTCTAATTGTGGTTAGGTGAAATCTCGGTGTAGTTTTGATTTGCATCTCTCAGATTGCTAATGATATTGAACATTTTTTCATATACTTATTGGCCATTTTTATTTCTTCTTTTGTAAAGTGTCTATTTAGTTCAGTTGCCCATTTCTTGACTGGTTTGTTTTTTTGGCAGCAAGTCTCTTGTATTCTTCATATATTTTTATATTAGTCCTCTATCAGGTGTAGCTGGCAAAGATCTCCCATTCTGTTGGCTCCCTATTAAAGTTCTTGATAGTTTCCTTTGCTGCATAGAAGCTCCTCAATTTAATTCAATCCCACTTATTAATCCTCATTTTAATTTCTTGTGCCTTTGGGGTCTTACTGAGAAACTTTACCAGTGCCTATATATTGGAGCATTGGTCTTATGTCCTCTTCTAGTAACTGCAAAGTCTCTGCTCTAATTTCCAGGTCTTTGATCCATCTTGAGTTGACTTTTGTGCATGGTGAGAAGGTGGGAATTCTTTCCATTTTTCTACATATTGAGAGCCAGTTTTGCCAACGCCATTTGTTGAAAAGGCTATCTTTTCCAGCATATGCTTCTGTTCCCTTTGTCAAAAAACAATTGGTTGTGTGTGGATTTGTTTTTGGATCTTCTATTCTGTTCCCTTGGTCTATATGTCTGTATCTGTGCTAATACCATGCTGTTTTTATTTCCAAGTGCCTAGTTCTAATGCATCCATTTTTGCAACCTTAGAGTGGAATCATTACTGTTATTGTCATTCCGTAAATAATGTTATGCTAGGTTTTTTCTTATCATTTGCATTTGTTCATTCAAACATCCTTATAATAGCAAATTTTCTTTAGGTATAGTAGATTTCAATGCATTATACAGTTGATGAAAGTAAGCCTTATAAAAGTAAATTTAATTGTTCAAAATCAAGCATAGGATTTCAACCTAAGATATTTCAATTTCCAATTCATAATATAATTATATTAGAGAATTTCTGATTCAATCATTATTCCATACAAATGCAAGTATGTTTAGCTTACATACAATATCCTCAGTGTGTCTGTGTCTTTTAATTATTCAAACTGTAAACTCTCTTTCTCCTCATACCCTTCCACAAGTCAGTGCCCAAACTCAGAATATTGGTTAAATGTCCTACTTGATTATTGGCTTCTAAAGAGCCAGAACTGTAGATGGAGGCTTCAACATAAGAAGAACAGGAAACTGACAATCTGAAGGTGAGCCGATTTTAGGTGTATCTGGTAAAACTGGAATTCAACCATCAAAGATGCCCAAGGCAGAGTGGAAAAGCTGCAAAGTCAAATAGGAGTAATGAATCCAAACTGGAGGCATGTTACAAGCACATGAGGGTGGGTGGGCTGGGGAGTAGCAACATGGTGGGATAAACTTACTCAAATGCATTTCGAAAGAATTTGTCCAATTTAATGTCCAACACTTGTCATCATGTTCTTTGACATACACTGTGCTGAGGTAATGGCTCCCAAAGATATATCCACAGCCTAATACATGAAAACTATCATTTTATATTATATGGTGAAATGTTTGCAAATGCAACTAAGATGAAGATTTGATATCAGATTATTCTGGACTGTCTTGGGGGACCCTCTATCCAATCACAAATGTTCTTCTAAGAGAACTGAAGAGGGATTTTTGATACGCACAGAAGAAGAGGTAATGTAAGTAGAAAATGGAGGGTTGTGGGCATAAGCTAAGGAATGCCGAAGAATGCCAGCAACTGTCAGAAACGAGGAAAGGTAAGGAACAAATTTTTTCCTTTAGCCTCTGGAGAAAGGATGTTCTGCTAACACCTTGATTTTCTTAGCTATAGAAGTGTAAACAAAGGCCAGGCGTGGTGGCACACGCTTGTAATCCCAGTACTTTGGGAGGCGGAGACCGGAGGATCCGGGTTTGCGGCCAGCCTCATCTTTTTCTCTTTCTCTCTCACTGTCTCTCTCTCTCTCTCTCTCTCTCTACTTAGTGAGGCCCTCCGCAACTTCGTGAGACCCGATTTCAAAATACAGTATAAAAAATAGGGCCGGGGACGTAGCACCGAGGTAGAACGCTCCTGGGTTCAATCCCCGGTACTGCAAAAAAAAAAAAAAAAAGAAGTGTAAACAAATTATTTCTATTGCTTGAAGTCACTAAGTTTGTGATAAATTGCTGAAACAGCCAGAGAGAATTAATCCACTCGTTGTCATGTTCAGTAGATACTGCATTTGGCTAATGAGGTGGTATCTTCCTACAGTGTAAAATATAGTGCTGCTAGAAGTAGTAGGCATTGCAGAATACTGTCAATACAAGGTGAAAGGAATTTATGTGTATATTTATGTGTTTGTAAGTGTAGGTGAATGTTGTTGACTATAAATTCAATAAATTCTTAATATCTTAATACATGCAATCTGTGCGTGAGGGCAGGTAGGTCCTTATATGGAGTGTTCTGATAATGCCATGCAAACCCATGTTGGAAAATAAAATTAATTATTGTAGTAGGCTAATTGGTGTCTCCACCCCAAAAGACATGCCTATATTCTAATCTCCAGGAACTGTCACTATCACTTAATATGAAGGAAGAATGAATATTACCTTATGTTTTTAGCCAGATTTCCCATCAGCCTGACCAAAGTACCCAACAAGAATAACTTAGGAAAGGTTTATTGGGGTTCATGGCTTCAGAGTTCTCACTCCATAGGGCCAACTCCAAGGCATAAACCTTAAATGTAATCATATGGATCCTTTGAACAGAGGGGGAGAGGGAGTTTGGAGACAGATGCACACAAGAGAAGGCTATGTGAAGATGAGGCAAGGATTGAATACAAGTAATATAAGCCATTCCAGAAGCTACCAAAAGTTGTAAGAGACAAAAAAGGAAATCTCTGTAGAGCCCCCAGCAGGAAAAAAGCCACACTGAATTTTGGATTTGGGGCTTCTAGCCTCTAAGATAGAATATATTTCTATTGATTTAAGCAGAAGTGTATGATAATTTTATAGAGTAGCTACAGCAATATAATAGAGTAATAAATAGAAACAGGTAATTCTATAGTTATAAAAGTGGGATAGTGGCATACAAAGAGGGTCCCCAGAAAATAATTGACAATGCAGATTAGGAACACTTATCACTTTGATGACTGATATCACCACAAAAAAATTTATGATATTTTTGGAGTATATTCACACTATGTCAAATATCCTGTAATAGGTAAAATTACTCAAATAAAAACAAAATCAAGCAAAACAAAAGCTATGTAATATTTCTAGACATTGCTCATCTTAACTCAGAACAAGCACATCAAATTACTCATGAATTACTCATGTAGAAATGGAAACAATTGTTAAACAGAATCCATTATGCTACCACCTATGTCCTGAAGCCAGAGAAGACATCTTCAGTCTTCTAAGTAAAGTCATCAAAGAACATTTTATTTATTCACCCATGCACCCAATATATACATAGTCACTTTTTTTGTGGCATTCTACCTCTGAGCTCCACCCCCAGCCCTATTTTTTATTCTTTATTTTGAAACAGCATCTCACTATGTTGTAAAGGGCCTCACTAAGTAACTGAGGCTGTTCTCAAACCTCTGATCCTCCTGTCTCAGCCTCCCAAGTACTGGGATTACAAGTGTGCACAACCACACCTGGCTCATAGTTACTTTCCTAAACAAACCTTGAATCATTCATTTATATGGACATGGGATAGTCAAGTAAAAAAAAACAAAAAAAGTTATAACTGTGAATCTACCATTGAAAAAATTCCTCAAATAATAATCTGGCAAAACAAGTGATAAACTAATACTTCTACTTTTTTTGTATGATTTCCAAGCAATAAATATTCTTATAATTTTCAAAAATGTTCTATTGTGAATTTTTTTAAAAAATGGAATCTTAGAGATAGACAGTATACCATAAGTTCATTAACACTAAGATTATTATATGTTGAAGATCCTTTATTAAAAATGCTAAATACTAGTATCTGAAAAGATTTCTGATGTTTTTGGACATTGTAATATTTGTATATACACAATGAGATACTTGGGGGATGGAATCCAAATCTAAACACATAATTTATTTATGTTTAATACATAGCTCATGCACATATCCTGAAAGTAATTATATATTTTTTGGAGGAGGTGGATACAAGAGGTTTAATTAGAGAGGTGAAGACACCATAGGAGAAAGGCTGTCAAAAGAGGGGGAAAAGTCACTCTCCAAGGGAGAAAGTGTCTGGAACAGGTCATTCTTGGGAATGGAAAGGTGGTCTGGGGCAATAGAGTTGCACTTAGAGACAGGATCTGCAGTGGTCCATTTTCCAGATATTAAGTGGTACCACAGAAAGTCAGTAGTGCAATTTTCCAAATGTGGCATCAAGTCAGTGTTCAAAAACTCCACATTTGGGATTTCAAGTTTTCAGATTAGAGATGCTCAGCCTGTACCACAATCTCCTTCAATGAATAGGTACTACATTTTGGGGTTTTCCATATTAATAGGTGTGCCATTGCAATTAAGTTAAAACCTAATGGAACAAGGAATAGAAGTAGAACTTAGAAGTAGAGACTTACCTAGAATGTCATACAGGCATATGGAAGCATAAAAGGCCCTGGGTTTGATGCCAGCATTGTAGACACAAAACAAAAACCCCAAAGTGAGCAAAACAACTTCACAATTTAAATTGCAAAATCATTTGCAAGATATTTTCATGTAGTGAATTTAACTATAAATAAAAACACAAAACTTAATAAAGTTTTTTGCACTGTAGTATTGTATAATTTACATCTTCTTTCATTTACTCAAGAACAGATCATTTGAATGGAAGACAGTCTTACTACAAAGCTGACATGTTCAAAATAAACCAATAACAAGCTGAGTTTCAAAAGCATGCTTTGGATGAAAAGCTCTAAAAATATAGCTGGCAATGGATTTATCTTCTCTGCAGTTTATGTTTCTTATATTAGATCAATTCTTTCTGGTTAATGTTTCTTTTTTCATTTCTAGATGCAATTTTATGTTGCATGATCAAAATATAGCTATATCTTAGTGTACGTAGTAAATTCTGCATAAAAAGTTCCAACAGCATCAATTTCGCCTAGTATTTCAATTCTTATTATTAAGCTAGACTTGATGTCAGAACAGCATTGACTCATTTTTCTTCATGAAAAGTCTAACACAAATGCAGCACAACTCTTTAAAAAGCCTTGCTGCTTTATACAGCACAGTTGAATTACTTCATCTGAAGAATGTTCTTTATTATGAATAATACATGCCAAGGAAAAATATATTTAACCAAATTGAAATCTTTCTTTTTCATAATCAGCCTTTACAGAACAAATCTATAATAATTTAAAATAATCCATGCAAACACTTGCCAATCATATTTTCAGACTTTACCTAGAAAATATTTTGATATTTGTGATGGTTAATCTGGATTGTCAACTTGACTGGATTATGAAACATAAGATTATGCAACTCTGGGTGTTGATGAGATTATTGGTTGTGTGAGGGCAGATAGAAGGGAAAGTTCTGCCCTGAATGTGGGCAGCACTGTTATGATAGACACAGGACCTTTATAAAAGAAGGAGAAAGCTGTGAAGTATGCATGCTTCCTCCAGAGAAAAGTGCATCTGCTCTCACCTGGGGTATCACCCTTCAGCTCTTCTATCTGGACTTTCACCATCTTTTCTCCAGAGAGTTTCCCGGTCTTTCCATCTTGGAAAGAGACTGCATTACAGGTCGCTCCTATTCTGAAACTCCGCCTTTGACCGCTCAGTCAGCTGCTGGTTCCTCTGGCTCTTCACATTCAGGTGGCCACTTGGGACTACACTGCTTTGAACTATAAGCTGATTTGATAAATCACCTTTTACCATATACACACCTGTGAGTTCTGTGACTCTAGTGAACCCTAACACAATATCCAATCACATGCTATAGAATATTTTTAATTTCATAACCATAGTCTTTAGCAATTTTGCAAGCTTTCCCATTTCTAATATTCTGATATATATATATATATATATATATATATATATATATATATATACACACACACACACACACACATATATATATATGGGCATATGTGCACATGTGTGTGTATGCACATACAAAAATAAGTTATTTTCACTACGTCAATTTCTTTTTTAACATGCTTTTATTGGTGCATTGTAGTCTCACATCACAATGAATATCTATTTGATGTTAACATACATGACACAGCTCTTAGTGTCCCCCCCGTCTCCTCCCACCTATATGAAGTACCTAGAATGATGTTGGTATGTTTTCACATGTACACGTTGTTTATGATAGTAATTCCACTAATTCACTTTTTTCTTGTCCTTCCCCTTCCCTTGGACCACTTCCCTTGCCCCACTGAGGGTTCTCCATTATCAACCAGAATCCCTTGCGTGTCTCCACTACTCCGTAGGTTGCACATATTAATGAAAACATATGTCCCTTTAGAGTGATTGGCTGATCTCACTTAACATAATGTTCTCCAGATCTTTCCATTTTCTTGCAAATGATGTTATTTTGTTCTTCTTTTTTGCTGAGTAGAATTCCACCGTGTGTATTTCTCACAATTTTGTAATCCACTCATCTGTTGATGGACACCTAGATTGGTTCCATAATTTGGCCACTGTGAATTTTGCTGCTATGAACATGGGTATGCATATATTACTGTAGTTTTCTGTTTTTAATCCCTTTGGTATGATACCCAGTAGTTGTATAGCCAGATCATATGGTGGATCCATTCCCAGTTTTCTGAGGAATCTCCACACTGATCTCCATAGTGGTTGAAGTAGTTTGCAATCGCACCAACAGTGTAGAAGAGTCCTAATTTCCCCACATCCTCACCAACATTTGTTGTTGTTTGACTTCTTAATGATTGCCATTCTAATTGGCGTTAGATGAAATCTTAGAGTAGTTTTGATTTTCATCTCCCTGATTGCTAATGATGTTGAACATTTTTTCATGTATCTATTGACCATTTGTATCTCTTCTTTCGTGAAGTGTCTATTCATTTCAGTTGCCCACTTCTTGATCGGATTATTTGTTTTTTAGTGTAAAGTCTTTTAAGTTCTTTGTATATCCTATATATTAGACCTCTGTTGGAGGGATAGCTTGCAAAGATCTTCTCCCATTCCATAGACTTTCTCTTTAGGCTCTTAATGGTTTCCTTTGATGAGCAGAAGCTTTGTAGTTTAATGCTATCCCACTTATTAATTCTTATTTTAATTTCCTGTGCTTTGGAGGCCTTGTTGAGGAAGTTTCTACCTGTGCCTATATGTTGGAGTGTTGAACCTATGCCTTCTTCTAGTAATTTCACAGACTCTGGTCTAACTTCCAGGTCTTTGATCCATCTCGAGTTGACTCTTGTGCAGGGTGAGATGTAAGAATTTAGTTCCATTTTTCTACAGGTAGATATCCAGTTTTCCAGCACCATTAGTTGAAGAAACTGTCCTTTCTCCAACGGATGTGTTTGGCACCTTTGTAGAATATCAATTGGCTATAAGTTTATGGACTTGTTTCTGTATCTTCTATTCTGTTCCACTGGTCTATGTGTCTGTTTTTGTGCCAATACCATGCTGATTTTATTACTATAGCTCTGTAGTACAAGTTGAAGTCATGAATTGTGATGTCTCCTGCATGGTTCTTATTGCTGAGAATTGCTTTGGCTATTCTCGGTATTTTGTTTCTCCATATGAAATTAATGACTGATTTTTCTAGATCTGCAAAAAATGATGTTGGTATTCTGATAGGGATTGCATTGACTCTGTAGATCATTTTTGGTAGAATGGCCATTTTGATAATATTTATTCTGCCTATCCAAGAGCAGGGGAGATCTTTCCATCTTCTAAGATCTTCTTCGATTTCTTTCTTCAATGTTCTGTCGTTTTCATTGTAGAGGTCTTTTACCTCATTAATTTTATTCCTAGGTATTTTATTGGTTTTGAAGTTCTGAACAATCTTTATTCATCTCTTGTCCAGAGGATCGATCTAGTGACGTGAGTGGTGTGTTGAAGTCTCCCAATATTATTGTGTTTGGATATATTTGGGACCTGATGTCCCGAAGACTTTGTTTTATGAACGTGGGTGCGCCCACATTTGGGGTGTAAATGTTTACTATTATTATATCTTCTTGTTAGATTGTTCCTTTTATTAGTAAGAAGTGACCCTGTTTGTCTCTTGATCTGTTTAGCTTAAAGTCTATTTTGTCAGATATAAGCGTTGCTACCCCTGCTTGTTTTCGATCCCCATTTGCATGGTATATCTTTTTCCACTCTTTTACCTTTAGCATATGAGTATCTTTGCCTAAAAGGTGATTTTCTTGTAAGCAGCATATAGTTGGGTTATGCTTTCTAATTCACATTGCCTGTCTATGCCTTTTAATTGGGGAGTTGAATCCTTTGATATTCAATGTTATTATTGAGGTATGATTTTTGTTTTCTATTATTTTGAATTCTATTTTCTGTTTGCTGTAGTGATGAGTCACCTTGTTTAGTTGCCTACCTGGTGGAGTTCACCTCTCCTGTGCTTCTGAAAATTGCTTGTTTTACCTTCTTTGTGATGTATTTCTTTTAGGATTTCCTCCAGTGTTGGCTCGGTCTTCATGAATTCTTTAAATATTTGTTTATCATGAAACATTTTTATTTCTCCATCAATTTTAAATGATAGTTTTGCTGGATATATCAGTCTTGGTCATTGTTTCTTCCAGGGTTCAGAGTACTTCATACCAATCCCTCCTGGTATTCCTGACTTGGGTTTAGAAGTCTGGGGTGATTTTTATTGTTTTGTCCCTGTATGTCACCCGTTCTTTCATTCTTGCTGCCTTTAGGATTCTTTCTTTGACCTCTACATTAGACATTTTGATTATTATTTGGTGTGGGGAGGTCCTTCTTTGGTCCTGTCTTAACGGTGTTATTTGTCTCCTGTATGTGAATGTCCATATCCCTTTATATGTTCGGAAAATTCTCTGGAATTATTTCTTTGAAAAGGTTTCTTATATCCTTGGTCTGTGCTTTTAAACCTTCTTCGATGCCTTTCATCCTTAGATTAGGACGTCTTGTATTGTTCTGTATTTCTTGGATGGCCAGGGTGTGTTGTTGTAATATCTTCTGTATATCGTTGACTGTGTTTTGAGTTTTGAATGAACTGTCTTCCAGGAGTGATACCCTGTTTTCCATGTGGTCAAGCCTACTAGAGTTGGTTTCTATTGCAGTCTTTAATTTGTTTATTGACTCTTTTATTTCGTTCAGTGTTTCTTTCTGATTTTTTCTTAGAGCCTCAACTTCCTCCTTCATCTCCTCTACACTTTCTTTGAGGCCTTTCATCATTCTAAAGATCAAAATTCTGAATTCTCTGTCTTGCATTTCCTGTAGGTCAGTATCAGTAATCTCTCTTGTTGATGCATTGTGTTTCTGCTTCCTCACTGTTCCTCATTCTTGTATTTTCGGTGTTTTCAACTTTGTGTTTCTGTTGCTCCACATCATCTTCCTTTCTATGTATAAGACCTCTTGATGGACACTATAGTGCCAACTGGGTCAGTACGCTGCAGGCTGTGGTTCCCTCCCATCTGGTTGACCAGGACACGGTGTGCGTGTGTGTGTGGGGACACGTGGGTTCCAGAGCTCGGGTGTTGGCACGTGAGGTGCACTTCGAGGCGCAGTGTTGGATGTGGGCTCCGAGGTGCAGATGTAGGTGCTGGATGGTGCCCTGTCTCCAAGGCATGGGTTCTCAGGGTTTCCGGGGCCCAAGGGATACACACATGCTCTGGGTCTCGGGAGGCATCACTGGAGGTTTCCCGGGCTCTGATGCGTGGCGCTGCATATCTTGCATGGGCCCAAGGGGGGTGCAGACTCCAGGTATCAGGTGGAGCTGCCTGAGTGTGTACGGGTGCTGAGGCACGGTGCAGAGGATCGTGCACGGGCCCCAGGGAGGTGCACGGGCTCTTGGATCTCCAGTGGCAGCGCCAGAGCATGCCCTGACTCTGAGGAGGCATGGAGGTTGAGCGGGTCTCCAGTGGTGGTGCCGGAGGGTATCTGGGCTCTCAAGCACGGCACAGAGGCTCCTGCACAGGTGAGATAGGTGCAGGCTCTGGGTCTCGGGTGGCAGCATCGGAAGGCCTGGAGATCCAAGGCGGGGCATGGAGGGCTGCCTGGGTCTCTCGGGTGGTGTAGTTTGAGTCCAAGACAGGGCGTGTAGGGCCACCCAGGTCTCGGGTGGCAGCATTGGAGTCCAAAGCAGGGCGCGGAGGGTGGCCCAAGTTGCGCAGGAGGGCGTTGGAGTCCGAAACCGGGTGTGGAGGGCTGCCTGGATCGCGCCGGTGGGTGAGGGTGTCTGAGGCATGGTGTGGAGGGCCACCTGGGTATTGCTGCAGGGCGCCAGAGTCTGAGGAGGGGCGGGAAGGGGGTCATGCAGGATGGCGCGGGGTCAGAGGCAAGGCACGGTGTGACGCCGAGGTCGTGTGGGATGGTGCTGGTGTCTGAGGTGGGGCACGGAGGGCCACCTGGGTCACGCAGGATGGCGCTGGTGTCCGAGGCAGGGCATGGAGGTCTGATGCGCAGGTGTTGGGAATTGCGTGGGCTCGTAGCACCGTGGTGGGGAGGTGTGCAGCCCTGGCAGGAGCCCGCGCTAGGGCAGCCTTTGAAGGGTAACCATGATCTGCTGCTGGGATGGCCCACCACTCACAGAATTCTGCTCCGGTTTCTCCTCCTGATTTGCTGGTGGAGTGGGAGGCTATTAGCCCCGACTGTAGGGTCCAGGGGGAAGATGGCTCCTTATTGATTCTGCTGACATGGGATTGCAGTTTTCTGTGGGATTCTGTAGCTGGTACACTCTGTGTCTGTGTAATTGTACTTGGGTTACTGGATATTGGGTTTTGGTTCTTCTATGGCTGTGGGATGTTCAGTTCTGAGCTCCCAAGATGATTTTGAGACAGGCTCTTTTAGGGTCTCCTATTCCATCACCATCTTGGATCCTTCCTCCTCACTAAGTCAGTTTCTAATGAGAGTGCAGTCTTTTGGTACATAACAAATGTATTTGACCTACTGAATTTTGCAGCATTTGAAATTTTAAAGAAATGTAATTTATTTCGATTACTAACTCAAAATCACCTTGTGTATGAGCAGATGTTTGCTACTTTTTGCCAAGTAATTACAAGTTATTGATACAGCTAAGTTTTTCACCTAGCTGAAAAGATAAACAGTGTTGTTGTCAAGATTCATTACACTAGAAGATCATCCATTGGTACCAGTAATCTTCAAAAAACAAAGATATTCGAATATGTCACACTCATCTCACAAAAATAACTGAAAATTAAAAATTAGTAGATAATGGAGCCCAAATATAAATTACTTATTTAGACAGCACAATGGTATATACCTGTAATCTCAACTATTTTGTAGACTGAGGCAGGGGGATCACAGATTTGAGGCTAGTCTGGCAAATTCCAGAAACCCTGTCTGAAAATAAAATTTAAAAAAGGCCTGGAGATGTAGCTTAGTGACAGAATGCTGCCTAGCATGCATATGGCCTGTGTTAGATCTCCAGTGCCACAAAAATTGAACAAAACAAAGCCTTACTTATTTTTATGACCAATAAAAAATACATTATGTAAAAATGAAGGTCTTATCTGTAGTTAGCTATTACAAACACTGTGCAGGAGAGATTCCAAAGGCAAAATGTGTCATTTGATATTAGTATTAGCTTTGCCATTAAAATATATTTTCACTCATAACACACATTTAATTTTGTTAGGTATATTTGTTTGCTTTTAAGCATTTAATTGATTTCACATTTTTATAAGAAAGAGTAAGCATTAATATTGCTTTAAAGAGAACAAAAGGATATTTATATTGAAGGAAAATATATCTATATTTCACATATTCTATATTACAAAATATTTATATATACTAGAAATCCATTATAAATACAATTCAGTATAAAAAATTTTGTGATTATTCAAACAAAATGAAGACTAAAATAACTATACTTTTAGATTAAATAACATTTTAAACTTATATGTCCTAGAACATTAGTAATTTATATCAAAGTTATGCTACTCTCTTTATAAGACATGTTACACATTGCAGAATTTTAGTATGTACTCAAATTATTTTCAAGAAAAACACCTACACATATGTACATTTTTATACATGTGTATGTATGTAAGGACAAATATACAAACACATATATTTTACTCATATTAATATTGTTATAACTATAACTCCTATTCATGTATTTAAAATCTTCTGATTATTCCTATCAGGCACTATTGTGGGTGTCAGGAAAAAAATTTCTAGTGTTATGTTAGCAGGGGAAAAGACAGGAAAAAATAAATATTTGGTGTAATTTCAGGTAATGATAAAAAATAAAAAGAAAATACAAGCACAATAAAAGAACACAGAGTGGTAGCAAGAGGTGGGATATTTTTGTTATGACTGAGTTGTCAAGGAAGATTCATTTGTTGAGTGAAGTTTATGTGGAGACATAATAGAGACAGGAAAATTAGTTCTATGAACATCTAGGGATAGTGGCAGTACAGAGACTAAAACTAAAAATAAACTGAAGCTGCACATTTTGTGTGTGCCAATTTATTGAATTCTAACTCACATTCTATACAATTCACCCTCAAATGCACAATTCAGTGGTCTTTAGAATATTTGCAGAGATGTGCAATCATTTTAGAACATCTTTATTGCATCAAAGAGACTCCATTCTTATTAGCAGACATTCTCCATTTCCCCCATAATGCTCCAACCCTAGACAAATATTAATCTGTCATTCTCCTCTGGATTTGCCTACTCTTATACACTGTTGGTGGAATTGTAAATTAGTACAAACACTATGGAAATCAGTATGGAGGTTCCTCAAAAGACTAGGAATGGAAACCAGGCATGGTGACACATGCCTATAATCCCAAAACTTGGGTGGCTGAGACAGGAAGATTGCAAGTTTGAGGCCAGCCTCAGCAACTTAGCAAGAACATCAGCAACTTAATGAGACCATTTTTTAAAATATAAAATAAAAAAAGGACTGGGGTTGTGGTGGTATAATTCAGAGGTAGAATGCCCCTATGTTCAATACCCAGTAATAAAACAAAGACTAGGAATGGAACAAGTAAAGTCAAAATACTATAGTAATATGTATATCTATGTAATATGCATAGTAATATGTATATGTTTATAGCAGCACAATTCATAATAGCCAAATGGGAATAACAACCTAGGTGTCCATCAACAGGTGGATGGATAAAGAAAATGTTGTATATACACCAATAAAATTTTACTCACCATAAAGAAGAATAAAATTATGTCATTTGCAAGAAAATGGAGGGAACCAGAAAATATTATGTTAAATGAGATCATTCAGTCACAGAAAGTCAAGGGTCCTGTGTTTTCTCTCATATGTGAAAACTAGAATAAAAATAGGAAGCAAAAGGGACTTCAATCAAATGAGGGGAGAAACCAATAGAATAGTAGAAGGGGATTGGAGAAGATAGGTGGGGGGGGGAATGAGGATTGAAGAAAGGAATAGTTCAAATAATGTTATTTCCATACATGAAATAGCACTCCCAATCTCATTTAACATGTAAGGGGAAGAAGGGAGGGGTGTAGGCTGAGACACAGAAGTAGATTAAGTGACGTGTGCATGTATGATTGTATCACTTTAAATCTCACTCTTATGTATAATTATAATGCACCAATAAAAGTATACAGATTACATTAAGTGGAATGCATTGTGTGGTCTTTATGCCTGTATTCTTTCAACTATCACAGTTTTCTAGATTCTTCTATGTTACAGCATATAACAATACTCACTTCTCTTCATTGGATGGTATTCCACTTTATCGATGCACCATATTTTGTTTAATCATTCATTTGCTATTGGAAATTGCGTTGCTGGCAATTATTGTCTATTGTGAGCAATGCCACTCTGAGCATGTGTACACTACTTTTTGTAGAAATGTTTCCTTTTTCTTGGATAGGGACAGTCAGCCTCTGATTTTCTTTGCTTGAATCTCCTGGTCTGGCAACTCCTTCTTACCAGGAATCTGAGGCAGTTTTGATTAGGGGTTTCTCACTATTGTGTATAATTACAATGCATCAATAAAAGTATAAAAATTAATGTAAAATAGAATCATGCATTATGTAGTCTTTATGCATGAATTCTTTCAATTATTTCAGTTTTTTTCTTTCATAGAAAAAGTCTTCTAAAATATTTTCTGCATTAGTATTTTTAATTCTTGCTCATAACATTTTCCCTTGGAAAAACTTCTTAAAAAGAGAATTGTAGATCATATTATGTTTCTTTTTTATGTTCTGAAGACTTTGCTCTATTCTTTTTCTTTGCACTATTTTCAATGGGAAATATGCTGTTATAATAATCATTTTTCCTGAGTATATTGTTAGATTTGACACATACATCATATATTCATATATATATATATGAATTAAGTGCATATATATGTACTTAATTCAAAAATCAGCTACTAAGTATAAAAATTTTTTCTAAAGATATATCTGATGAAGGGATACTATTCTGGACATAAGTATAAAAAACTCCAACAGCCTTATAATACTGAGAGACTTTATAAGACATTTCAAAAGGAAGGGATGCAAATACAGAAAAAAGCACACATATACAACAATATTCAGCACTACTTATCATCACAAAGTTAAAAATTAAGCAACAAGTCGCTGGGCGTGGTGGCGCACGCTTGTAATCCCAGTACTTTGGGAGGCAGAGACCGGAGGATCCAGGTTCGCGGCCAGCCTCAGCTCTCGCACGCGCGCACATGGATGAGACTCAAAAACAATTATTCTAATAAATAAAGACTTTTACAAATAAGGTATAAACTAAGAATCCATTTGCATTAGTCACTTTTCTTTCACTATAAAAAATGCCTGAAATAAATTGAAATATAAAGGTAAAAGAACAGGGCATAGGAGGGACCCCAGACAAAGATGGAGAAAACCTTAGATGAGTAAAGAAGGCCACCTAACTGAGGGAGATGGGAGGGGAAAGAGGGAAACACCCTAATGCACAGGATGTACATACACAAACTTATCAAAGTCAACTACTATGCTGAGCACAAGAAGGAGGGAAGGGGGAAGGAAGGCGGTAGGAATTGGGGGAAGGGCTAATTGACCAATGTGTGCATGTATACTTCTACAACCCTGAATCTCATCAAGATGTATGATTACAATGCACCAATAAATAAATAAATAAATAAATAAATAAATAAACAAAAAGATAATAGATTTATTTTGACTCAGTTTTAGAGATTTCAGTCTGTGGTATGTTGGCCCCATTGTTTTGAGCTCATGTCAAGGGAACACATCATGGCAGAAGCACATGTCAAGAAAAACCACTCATGACCAGGGAGTGGAAGAGAGAGAAGGGAAGGGACCAGGTTTCACAATCCCCTTTGGGGGACACCCTCAATGACCAAAGACCTGCCACTACACCCCACTTCTTAACGTTTCCATCAGTTTTCAATAGGGCCAAACTAGGAATCTAGCCTTTAACACATGGGTTCTCGTGGCATAGACCAGATCCAAAGTACACTACGATTTGATGGCAATTCTAAAATTTCTAGGATAGGTAAAATAATTCTCTCTTGAAAAAAATCATGACAATGGTTGTCTTCTGTATTTGGGGTGAGGAATGAGCCTGAGGATGCTTACTAGAAAGTTGCAATGTTCTATGTCTTAATAGGGCTTCGGGTTATATAGATACATGTATTTGTCAGAACTTGTTTAATGTAACATTTACATTTTTGCATTTCAATATTTTAGCTCAAAAGAAAATTAAATCTATAAACAACAATAACCTCTATTTGATTATATGCATACTGAATTAATTTGGAGTAAGTGTCCTTATATCTATTATTTATTTTTAATTGTTTATTTATTTGTGATGTTGGGAATTTAACCCAGGGCCTCGTGCATGGTAAGCAAACACTCGAATATTCAGCTCTAACTCCATCCCCAAATTTATCTTATATCATAGAAATATAAATGGTGGACACTTAGTGGGATAGATAGATGGATAAGTATGTCATGAGGTGAGTTTAATAATATATTAAGTATATGTCTATGTAATGAGTATGTGGATATGGATCATAAAATTATTTCAAATTTACTGCCGGGCGTGGTGGTGCACGCTTGTAATCCCAGTACTTTGGGAGGCGGAGACCGGAGGATCCGGGTTCACGGCCAGCCTCAGCTCTCTCTCTCTCTCTCCATCTCTCTCCCTCCCTGTCTCTCTCTCTCTCTCTCTCTCTCTCTTTCTTTCTCTCTCTCTCTCTCTCTCTC
>PVJS01042838.1:0-17326 GCA_004027185.1 Glis glis
GGGAAAAGGGGAAAGGGGAAAGGGGAGAGGAAAGGGGAAGATCTGCCAGGGCTGGCTCCCCTGCCCACACATGAACATCACATCAGCCATCTCTAGTCACATGGCCCTTGGGACTTAGAAGGACTTTCTGAACAAGGGAGGTCACCAGGGGCTTCACAGCTGTGGAATTACTGGTCATCAGGACTGGAAGGACTTGAGCTGGGCATACCCAGCCAGTGTCAGCCCGTGTCCCTGTAACAGCACCTGGGCCAAACAATGCCACCGCCTTCTGCTGGAAGATCCACAGAACTCCAGGAGCAACGCCGGAGCGACCCCACACCACTACACAGCTGCCGCGCAGACTCACCGCCTGGCCGCTTCCACGGAGACCTACTTAGCACTCTTCTTTCTATCTGAGAAAAGAGAAAGCAAGAGATCTCATTTTACAAATCTGCATTTTGAAGTCCTGGAAAAAAAAAAAAAGAAGAAGAAAAAGAAAACCAGACAGACGGTTTTCTTTCTGAATCACGAAGTCGGGGTTTTGCCTGAGGAAGCCCTGTGAGAACCCAGTGGACTAGGAGGCGTGGAATCCACCAAAGAGCGCTGGATTCCAGAGCGAGGTGCTGCTGAGGGATGCGCCGCAGAAACGGAAACGGCAGGATTCACGGGGAGAAAACTAGCCCCGGCCCACTACCTGACTTCATAGATTAATCATCACCTCTCATCTTTTTGCTGTTTTTAAGGGCTGGTAACTGCAGAATCTTAGTATCTCAGTCATATTCATATTCTCTCTCTCTCTCTCTCTCTCTCTCTCTCTCACACACACACACACACACACACACACACACACACACACACATACTGATGCGCAGTAGAATTTATTCTGTGCTGAAAGGTTATAATTAGCTTAGTAATGGAATGTTTCTGATATGTTGCTCTTCTGTTCTCTCTCTGTCTCTCTGGCTTATTCTGCTACAAATAAAAGAAGAAACCAACCTCTGATTTTACTGCAAATAAAAAAAATCTATCTATCAATGCCGGCTTTTTATTATTTGGCAGTGCTACGGATGCCATTAAAGCTGCTCTGAGTGAGTGAACTTTGCTGTAGACATCTGCTTCCGCCTTGATTCTCGAGAACAACCCCATGGCTGTGGAAATCAGGTCTCAGACCACAGTTCCAAGCGGAAGTGCTGGCCCCGCCGTCAGCATGGGGCGGCTTAACCTGGGGCAGCCAGGTATGACAGGCTCTGATAGGGGGTCCTTTGTAAGGCCTGGTGATGCTCTCCACATATCATCCGACTGATTGGGGGATCTGTAAATGAACCGAGGATTGGCCTGGAATATCAATGCTTCTCAGAGCGCCACAGAGCATGGCACCAAGGAATTCCGCTCAGCAAGAGGCTCGCGACGCCAGCAAGCCAGATCTACAGGGAGAATGACTGGCTTCATCCTTAAAGTAGTTCTGAAGCTCTATGGTTCCTTTTGGTAGCCTCTATGGCCCCCGTGAGCGCCACCCCCTGGGATACATAGCTGACGTTAACCCCTGGCTGAGTGCATACTACACCTACAGGCTCTTCTCCGATGAGTCGCACGTGTGTTTCTTACTGACAACTAGCCAGGAACTTCCACCCACATTGGCTGGTCACGTCTTTTTGTTGTTGTTGGTACCGGGGATCGAACCCAGGGGCATTCTACCTCCGGGCTACACCCCCAGCCCTATTTTTATTCTTTATTTTGAAACAGGGTCTCACTAAGTTGCAGAGGTCCTCACTAAAGTAGCTGAGGCTGGCCGCGAACCCGGATCCTCCGGTCTCAGTCTCCCAAGTACTAGGATTACAAGCGTGCGCCACCACGCCCGGCTTTATTTTTAATTTTTATATGCTTTTGTTGGTGCATTATAGTCTTATAGTCTTGCATCATGATGTAGTAACTAGTCAGGGACATCCACACACACAGCAGTTGGTAAGTTTTCCCCGTCTCCCTCCCCACTCCCCCCATTCCCCATACATGGTATTGAGATTGGCATTGGTATTCTCACATATGTACATAACGCCAGTGGAAGTGTTTCCTTCATTAATTCTCCCTCTCCCCGACCCTGGGTCACCTCCCTCACCCCACTAGGGTTTCTCCTCCATTATCTAAAGTCCTTCTTATATCCAGATTACTCCCTAGCTGCCACTTATGAAAGAAAACATATGACCCTTCACTTTCTGTGGCTGGCTAATTTCACTTAACCTAATGTTTTCCAGGTCCATTCATTTTCCTGCAAATGATAATTTTGTTCTTTTTTTATTGCTGAGTAGAATTCCATTGTGTGTATATCCCATAATTGTGTATGCATTCATCTGTTGATGGACACCTAGGTTGGTTCCATAATGTGGCTATTGTGAATTATGCAGCTATAAACATGGATATGCATGTATTACTATAATATTGTGATTTCAGTCCCTCAGGAAAGATACCCAGGAGTGGTGTAGCTGGATCATATGATGGATCCATTCTCAGTTTTCCAAGGTATCACCATCCGGATCCAATTATTATTTTAATGTATATTCTTTCTTGGAGAAATACCAGTTCATATGGAGTTCCCTCTGCAAAACACAAACGTGAAGGTAGTGTGTGCTTTTCTCCAACCTTGAGGCTTTTGAAATTACTTTAAAATGAAGCGTAGACGTGTGGATTGTGAATCAGAGGTTACTACCGTGGATTGCAGTAGTTCACCCAAACTTGATAAGCTTGTGCTTTCCTCTGGGCGGCTACTTCACTCAGATATGGTCATGTTTGAGCCTCAGATCAGGACTTTTATGGTTTACTACTTGTAAGCTAGCCAAGGAACTTAATTCAAAAATACCATGTTCAGCCTTTGAGCAGGGAGGGGGCATTTTTTTTTTTTAAGTACGGGTTACATTGTATAAAAATTCCAAAAATGGACCTGAAATTTAACAGCATGATGATGTGCCAATTTCAATTATAAATCAGATAAATTCTTTTGGTTAATGTGATGCCAATCTATTCCCTTGGCATCCCCCCTTTCTCAAGCAAATATGCACACTGGCTGAGTCCCTGCCTTCATCCTCATTTTATTTATTTTTTAATCTGGGGCTTACTACTTTCAACTGGCTAAAAGGAGCACAAAAATCATCAGCAACCAGGAAAAAGTGTTAAAGCATCTGAGAATAATACATTCCTAAGTACTTGAAAGAATCTCTGAAGCAAATGTACTAGAACTAGACTTACTACTTTTCCATAATGGGATGAACTAAATTGCCCATTGTAGGGCAATCACACATAAAAGCCGCTGTCCACATCAAGTGCTAGATCAAAGGAAGGGAAGATGAGTGGTCCCCAGGCACGAGCCACACCTCCCGAATTCTGAGAGCAGGATCGAGCCGTCTGCATTTTAACTACCTCTCCTTGACATGAAACACTGTTCGTGTGTCTCCCACTGAGGAAAGTCAGGTAGGCTCAGCTACAAAGATCCTCCCCCCACTTTTCCATTCCAATGGAAGGCTGACAGTTCACGGACTGGGCTCAGGTGAATCTAATTTAAAATCTGGACTCCACCAGTCCCTCCCATCTGAGCCTCTCAGCAAGGGGATCTGTCAGCATCGCAGCAAGGGTCCATGGCATATTTACGGTTTCCATGATGGCTTTCTCATTCCCAGGGCAGCTGCGATTGCTCCCGCACCCCACCCCCATCTGCATGGAAACTACCCAACCAGATTCGCTGACTCCCATTGACAGATGAAAGCATGCTGTGTCTCCTGTCATCCCACCGCCCTGTCCCTCCTCTTGGTGAGTATAGAAGGGCCATGAGTGTGTCGTTCGGATAATCATCTTTCAGTAGTGCTACACATTTGTCAATATTCTAAAGAGGGTACTCGCTCATTCTCTCCTTCATTTAACAGACGTTTCGCAAGGGTCTCCTACGGGCCAGCCGCTCACCCAGTCATTGACACGCAATCATAAACATGCCAGCCCCGTGTCTGACCCCGTGGAGCTGGCTTCTCTCACACCTCCACACGAGCAGCTTCTTGACCTATTAGCAATCTTCTGTTTCTATTAATTTCCCAGAAGTGGATGGAAAATGACAGCCGCGTCTCTGCTGAGGATTGCTATTACAGAGAGGTCCGGGGCCTCAAAGAAAGAGAGGGCAACCCTGCAGGGTTCACACCGCCCGTGAAATGGGAAGATGTAGCGGAAGCAGCAAGGGCACTGGTCTGAGAGTCACGGCAGGTATTGGGCACATTGCCTATTGGACACTGCTCCATCAGGACTCATGAGATGGTGGCATTGTTCACAGCCTTGGGCACACAGAGATAAACAAGTCAGACTAGCTCTAGCTCCCCAGGGGCTGAAAGTCTAGGTAGCACTGGAGTAGGCAGCAGAGAAAATGAGCAGCAAACAAATCCATGCGGTCTTTGCGGCTAACAATCCATACTATTAAAACAATGAAGGCAGGAAAGAAAGTCTAGGAGCTAGACTCAGCTCCAGAGAGTCCTCACCTATAAAATGCGTGTGTGTCTAGATCATCTCTGTCCTTTCCCATGCTCTAGAATTCCTGGCCCAGTCTGCACTGTCTGTCTAAGCCTACCTAGCTACTTCTTTTCTGCACTTCTCAGAATAATCCAATGGGCCTATGTGTTTGATCACTCAGGCCCGGCCAGGAATATGCAAATGATGACTCAGCATTGGCAAGCACTAACAATTAAGAAGAGGTTCGCAGACAGTACCTCATTTAGTCACATCACACATGTAGATCCAGGCAGATGTTGTTTGTTCCCTTTCACAGATAAAACAGGGAAGTGAAATCATTTGATGAAGATCTGAGAAGAAGAAAGGAGAAATTAAGCTGAATTGAAAGCCAAGCTATCATCGGCTTTGTGTACATATGTGCACATACCAATGTCAATTTCAGTACCCTGTACAGGGAAGGGGGGAACGGGGAGGGAGTTGGGGGGGGGCTACCAAGCGCTGTGTGCATGTATGTCACTGTCAACATGATTTGCATTATGATGTGAGACTATAATGCACCAATAAAAGTATATTAAAAGGCCGGGCGTGGTGGCGCACGCTTGTAATCCCAGTACTTTGGGAGGTGGAGACCGGAGGATCCGGGTTCGCGGCCAGCCTCAGCTTTCTCTCTCTCTCTCTCTCTCTCTCTCTCTGTGAGGCCCTCTGCAACTTCATGAGACCCGGTTTCAAAATAAAGTATAAAAAAATAGGGCCGGGGGTGTAGCGCGGAGGTAGAACGCCCCTGGGTTCAATCCCCGGTACCGCAAAAAATATATATATATATTAAAAAATGAAGTCAGCTGGGCGTGGTGGCGCATGCTTGTAATCCCAGTACTTTGGAAGGCGGAGACCAGAGGATCCGGGTTCGCAGCCAGCCTCAGCTCGCTCTCTCTCTCTCTCTCTCTCTCTCTACCTAGTGAGGCCCTCCACAACTTTGTGAGACCCGGTTTCAAAATAAAATATAAAAAAAATAGGGCCGGGGGTGTAGCGCAGAGGTAGAACGCCCCTGGGTTCAATCCCTGGTACCACAAAAAAAAAAAAATGAAGTCAAGTCTTCTACCTCCAAATGCCATACTTGTTACAAACTATGACTAGAAAATACAAGTGAAAAGAAAGAACTGAGAAAGAGAAGAGGAAGGAAGAAGAGCCCGTGTGGCTTAGAAAAGGTGGCCCACGGATAGACAGTGAGTACCACCAGTACAGCTGGGTTTGTAACACATGCAGCAAAGGCTGAGGACTTAGGAGTGACCATCTGGCCCAGCACCCCGTGGGCAGCCTGGGCGATTCCACCTCCATCCCTGACACCTGCTGATGTCAGCCTCTATCCGCTCCATGGACTGTGGACTCCTCCTGCAGCCCAGGTTTGTGAACCTATGAAGGGCTGCATGCAGTGGAGGCTAGCTTTGGTATCCAAAGACACTATTTGCCAACAAATATAAGAAACTTCTGAGCGACATCTATCTCATGGACTGAAAGTGAAACCAGATGTGAAAGCAAACCCTCCTGTCATCGGACCATCACTTTCCTTCCAGCTGTTCCATTGACATAAGTCCCCATTCCCAGGGACCACTTTCATGTCATGGTCCCTGAGAAACCATAGCCATGTGCAGAGATAAGGGCGAAGAGATCAAAGCAAACCTGGATTCTAGGACCAGAGATTTCTTTCTTTATGCTTTTATTGGTGCCATGTAATTATACATCATAGGGAGGTTCAAAGTGATACACACATACATGCACGCATCACCTGGTGTGTTTCCCTCCATGTGCCCCCAACCCACTCCCCCTTCCTCCCTCCCCATGCGTGTTAGTGAGATTGGTAGTGAAACCTTTTTGTATGGATGTAATCTTTTCTGAACGGTTCCCTTCCTCAATCCTCATTTTTCCCCTCTCTACCTCCCTCTCCCAATCCCCTTCCACTGTTCTACTGTTTTCTGTCCTCATTTGGCTGAAGTCCCTTTTGGCTTCCTATTTGTGTTCTAGCTCCCACATAGGACCTTTGACTTTCTGAGACCCTTTGCTGATCTCACTTAACATATTGTTCTCCAGTCCCATCCATATTTCTGCAAATGATGCACATTTTGTTTTACTTTATGGCTGAGTAAAAATTCCATTATGTGTATATAACACATTTTCGTTATCCATTCGTCTGTTGATTGATGCCTAGGTTGGTTCCACAATTTGGCTATTGTGAATCCTGCGGCTATAAACGTCTAAGCAGGGGTTTCCTTCTGGCACAAAATACATTCAGACTAAAGTCCTCAAAAGATGACCAATCCCGTGCTTTTCTTACCTTTACACCAACTTTACAGATGTACAATTATCTCAAGTTCTTCTATCGTGTTCACAAACCAACAAGCACTACCTATTGGATGAGTTTTAACTCATAAAAGAGCAAAAGAGAGAATGTATCTCACTCAAAAGAATTAAGTCTTAGTCATGCAGCTGACTATTAGGGACCCAGCTAAAAGCACGGTGTGTGTTGTTTCATCCGACTTGAATCAAGTTCCCTGCTGTACCTTTTCTACATCCATTGAACGAGTCACATTGATTTCCCAATACCCCATCTCCATCATGGTCATGGTCATCATTGTCATTGAGGATGGAATCCTCACCTCTGCCTGGAGACTTCGTTCCAACTCCCTGCATTTCACAGGGGAGAAACCTTGTTACTTTCCCCAGGGTCTCCCAGCTGGGGCACCTCTAAGCTGGAGCAGGTCTGCCTGCCTGCAAAGCCTGCTGAAAACATTTCTCTTTCCAGGTTATTAATCTGAATGAAAGCTTGAGGAGGTTGACTAAAACATTCTGTGTGGAGGGGAATTAACACATCAAGCAGTGGTGGTTATCTTTTATTTGCCTTTGATTACAGGGAGCCAGGTTACTCCCTGTCGACCCAGAGCCCTGACTAATGAGGCAGTGACCATGTGCAGGGTCTCAGGGAGAATCCCTTCTTCCAGGAGGAGTTAGGTCTGGAGGGATGGCAGCTCATGACCAACCATTGCTCCGAACAGCTGCATTTCTTAGGGTTGATGCTGGTGTCCGGTTCCCCTGCACACTGAATCTGAGCTAGGCATGTGATGAATAACAACCAAGAGAATGGGTCAGACACAGTCCCATGCCAGTTCTGGGACTCCTAAGGCCTAGAAGCTTCTCCTTTCTCTCTTGGACCAATTGCTTTGAGCAGCTACAGTGAGTTGAATGAGACCCCCAACTCCCCAAAAATGTTCATGTCCTCAGCCCCAGAATGTGTGAATGGAACTTTATTTGGGGAAAATGGGTCCTTGCAGATGTAATTTAGTTAAGGATCTTGAGATAAGGTCATCTGGGATTGTGCAGCTATACTCTTAACCTAATGAGAGTGTCCTTATAAGAAAAAAGCAAGCCAGGTATGGTGGTGCATACCTGTAATCCCAGTACTGGGGAGACCAAGACAGGAGAACCCTAGGTTCGAGGCCAGCCTCAGCAACTTAGCAAGGCTCTCAGCAAATTAGTTAGACCCTGTTCCAAAATAAAAAAGTAAATAAAATAAAATAGAGCTGGGGTGTAGCTCAGAGGTAGAATGCCCCCTGGGTTCAATCCCCAGTACCAAAAAAATGAAGAAAGGCAAAGGGAGATTTGAGACACAGAGGAGGAGCTCACCAACCCCACAGAGACATAAACAGAGATGAGGTGATGAAGCCACAGGCCAAGGAATCCCAGAAGCCACCGGAAGCTGGAAGCAGGAGTCTCCCCGGGCTTCACAGAAAGTCTGACCCTGCCATCACCCCGATTCCTATTTCTGGCCTCAGCAACTGTGAAAGAATACATTTCTGTTATTTTAAACCACTTAATTTGTTATGGTAGCCCCAGGAAACCAATTCCAGAGACCTGAGATTGGATGTAAAAAGTGTCTTTCCTATACACAGGAGAGAAAAAAGTCTGAGAACCGCACGGTAAGCAAGGCACATGTGTTCTTCCTCAAAAAAAAAATTTTTTTTGAAGAAAAAACGATTTCTATGAAAGAATGTTAAAATGAAAGTCTTTGCATTGTAATTAAGGAGAGGCAGTGCTAGCTGTGTACGATTGGATCGCAGGCATCAGTGGACCCTTTTGTGAGACCCAGGGAGTAAACACCACATCATAACCAGGTGCAGTGGCACACACCTGTAATCCCAGTACTTGGGAGACTGATACAGGAGGATCGCAGGTTCAAGACCAGCCTCAGCAACTTCGCGAGGCTCTTAGCAACTTATTGAGAGCATTTCAAGACATAAAAGAGCCAGGGCTGTAGCTGAGTGGTACAACACCCCTGGATTCAATCACCAGTACCAAAAAATACTATATCACATGCTAGGGAACAGAGTTGCACACAGTGAAACATGACTTTTGCTTTTCTACTCCTACATAATAGAAATCATAATATAAAAGCATTTTATATCATATTAAAGCATAGTTTCCTCATAAAAGCATTTTATTAGTTCCTACCAGGTTCCCAGCTTTAAAAGAGAGTTCAAATGGGATGGTAATCCCTTATATGACACAGCGCCTGACTCAGAAAAGGAGCCATGCTGCCTGGGCTCAGGTGCCCCTGCAGAGTCCCAGCTGCCTGGAGCAGGAAGGTCTCCAGGAGAGAAGGAGGGGCTCGTGTTGGGTTCTAAGTGGCTACCTTGCAGGGAAGGGGGAAGGAAAGGCTATAATGGTGGTTTCTGAGTGGGAATATTGCCACAATTCAGAAGCCAAAGTGGTCCAGGGTGTTTGGGGAAGAGGAAGGAGATCAACCCAAGCACCCTGGGCCTGTGTGGCCTCGGAGGAGGAGCGTTCATGGGCTAAGAGCAGAGGTTAGTAAGTGAAGAACAATTTAGAGAGCACTGCTCTGATGCAAAACATAAGGAGGTGACAGAGTGGTGCACGTTTAAGGAGAGCATGGTGGCGTTCCTTCATGGGTCCATGAGGTTAGTCAGATCTGTGCCTCTCAAAATCCCTTTTCTTGTATGTTTCTCGTTTGGATGAACCACAGAGGAGATTTGTAGGTAGATCTGCAGGGCGTAGGGAAGCATCAGGCATGTTGATTTTGCAGCTCATACGTTGTCAATCTGATGACTTACCTATCTAGCCACTCCACCTGCCTGAGATCTTACCTCAGCTTCTCAACTCCTGGGCCAGGCGCATGCTCTCAGTCCCTTGAAGAAGGGTCTCTGTTTCTGCAGGACACCCATGCCATCACATTCAAAGGCAGTAAGAGCGGACACAGACTTTGTTTTGTCCAACCTGAACTCGTATCGCACACTTTACGTCCATCTTTCATTCCCGCCTGCCTGCCCTGTGGGCTGGAAGCTCCGGCATCAGACTGTAGAAAGAAAACACACAGTTGTACAGAAGCATTCTAACCAGCTCCCACGATGACAGAACCAAGCTTCCTGTAAATATTTATTGGATGCACAGGCAGTCCCCGACTTATGATTGTTTGACTTCATTTTTTTAACTTTATGAAAGTATGAAAGCCTACCCAAGCCAGGTTCAATGGTATAGGCCTGTAAGCCCAGTAATCGGGAGGCTGAGACTGGAGGATCTTAAAGTTCAAGACCCGTTTGTGGTAACTTAGCAAGACTCTGTTCCAAAATTTAAAGGGCTGGGGTGCAGCTCAGTGATAGAAAGCTCCTAGGCTCAATCCCCAGCACCACACACACACACACACACACACACACACACACACACAGCCTAACTACTCATACAACCATTCTGTTTTACATTTTCAGCACAGTATTCTATACATTGCATGAGATGGCCAGCACTTTATTATGAAATAAACTTTATATCACAGGATGTTGTCCAACTGTTAGCCAACGTAAGTGAGCATGTTTATGATGGGCTAGGCTAAGCTGTGATGTTCCGTAGGTTAGGTGTATTAAATAAATTTTTACCTAAGGTAGGTGCAAGTGTGATGGGTTTATAGGTATGTAACCCCATTATAAGTCAAAGAACATCAGTACATGCATGTGTGTATGTATGACTGTGTATGTGTGTATGTAAGCATGTGTGTCTCTTAGGGGCCCTACTTTTCCAATTTAACCCTGACTCATACAGAAGAGCAACAGATAGGATATTGAAGGTTGTTAATCATAAAAGTGATTAATAACAGTAAAAGGAACAGCTGACATTTACGGAGCACTTCCTATTTTCTGGTGCTATGCAAGGTCTTTTGCATAAACTCAAGAATCCTTGCAATAATCCTAGAAACTACTTCTACCTCCAGTTTCCAGGAAAAGGTCATCTCAGTAGCTCACAAATCTAGAATGCCACAGCACTTGACTCAGAGTTGTGTCTGTCTTACTCCACATAACTGGCTTCTAGCACCTTCTGTCTCTACCGCAGGAGGAGAAGTGAAGGCCCACCTAGTTTAGCGCCTCAGTAGACATGGGACAGAGGAGAAACAGGGGCAGTTAGACATTGGATGAAGGATAGGGAAAGGAAGAATAGTGGTTAAGGGAATTTGAGACACGTTGAAGTTGAGATCATGAGAAGTCAAGGGTCAAATGCCCATTTTTGAGGCAAGAAATTACATATTTATTGTGCTTAACAATGAATGTATGGTTTTGGACTTGCACGTAGATGCTCCAGTCTTATGAACAATCTGACTGCGGATGGCAAATCACAAAGGAAATTGCTAAATGAGGTATAATTTTGACTCTGCTGCTAGAGGTAGGAAGAGAGGCTTCACTCTCTGGTAAAAACTTAAAGAAGACTTCCTAAAGCAATGGAGATGTCTACGTCAATTCCAAGAGAACAGGCCCAGCACTAGAGAAATGCTTGTATGCCTGGGGGAACAGCATTTCCAGGGGCAGAGAAGGATCGGAGCAGCACAGCCAGTCTGTAAACTCTGCTTAACCTGGAAGAAACCAGAAACCAGACAGGATGGGGAGCTGGGAGCCACGTGATGGCCAGGTGATACGGCTTATGAAGAAGGAGGCCAAGAGGCCAGACCATGGGAAATGAAATGGGCTAGGGGCAGGTCAAGGAGCAGGAGGAGCCGTAAAAGTTGAGTGATTTCTTGTGTGATTAAGGGTTTATTTGGTGTTATCTGGAGTTAGAGGGAAATTTAATAGGGGAGCCCACTTTCTAGCCCTCTACATATGCCTACCCCACTTTTATAGAATAACGCAGCTTGAAACAGGTTGTTTGTAGAGATTATTATTTTAACCTTGCGACCTCCCCCCTCCAAAAAATAAAAGGCACCCGTTTATGATCACTATCTGGAACATATGGCAATTAGAGGACATCGTTCCCTAAGTCTTCTCACAGAGAGATAATGGATACAGGTCACTGTCTTGACACAGCAGAACACTCATTGGTCACAAAAATGCTCTCAGATAAAGTTGCATATTGTTATAAAGTCATCTGAGGATTTCTAAGACTCAGAAATTTTTTGCACTCTAAATCTCATATTTCCACAAGCACAATCATTTATTTCTAATAAACACACACACACACACACACACACACACAAACACACTTAAGAATCAACACATTTCCTCCCCTCCAGAATATGTTTCGATTGGTAATTTCATTAATGTGAGAAAGATATGTGGCTTTAAAAATAGATAACTGTGGGAGAATGATTTCATCGAGGAAGTAGATTAATTTTAGGCACTTATTCAAACTTCAGGAAGTTTACCTATAATTCTCCCCCATCCCTCTGAAAATGGGTATCTCATCATTTTTCAGTGGACTGGCAATTTTTTATGTTCTCAGATTTTGGGGGGGTACTGGGTCTTGAACACAGGGACATTCTACCTCTGAGTTACACCTTCAGCCCTTTTTTATTTTTTATTTTCAAACAGAGTCTTGCTAAGTTGCTGAGGGTCTTACCAAGTTGCTGAGGCTCTCCTTGAACCTGTGATCCTCCTAAGTACTGGGATTAAAGGTAGACACCACCGTGCCTGACATGTCTCAAATTTTTAACAAACTTAATAAGAAAAAAAAGTCCCACCTCTCTGACGCTTTAGCTATACATTTTCTTGGATCATTAAGTAAGCATTTTAATAGTTCATGTTAGGGTTTCTTTAATATTCTTAACAGCACTGCTAAATAGCCTCGGTTTTATTAATGTCCCAGAAAATATTCAGACACTTTTAATCTTGTTCTTACAAACTTGTTAACCTAAATAAATAATTTTGAGAGATTGGGGAAATCTTTCCTGTATTATCTCCCCGAGTCAAGATTTGAAACTATGAACTTTGTGGATTTTAAGATCTTAGGAACCAACACATCTGTGTGGCCAAAACAACATCAACCAAAACTTGAGGGAAGAAACTTGAGACGCTAATAAATTCACCATGGAATAAAGGGAAGCAGCCTCTATTTCCGTGCATCCAGAGGATGGCCTCAAGGCTGAGCAAAGAAAACAAAATTGATACTTGAAAAAAAAAAAAAAAACCTCTGAATGCTTCTAATGCATTTAGGAGCAGGTGTCCAGGCAGCTAAATGGAACTTTGGGGTCACTGGAAAGGAATGTCAGAGCTGAGTTATTAAGTTTAAGTAGAAAATATGGCCTGGAAGTTTAGCATCGAATGAATTAAGGATGTGCCGAGCAAGGAGTGAAATATTTTCTCTCCGAGTCACGGGGTTAGCAGGTTGGGCTCTAGCATCTGGGCCTTGTTACCTCTGTTTTACGTGACAGGTGGTCTTAGGAAATGGAGCCCTCATCGAGTTTTAAAATATTTTCCCGGTAAAGGTAAATAATTCGAGGCCTTGCCGGCTTCCCTTCTGCAGGCTGTTTGAAATACGAAAACATATCTTAAGCCACATCAAAGCGGTTTCACGTGCAGGCAGCGCAACCAGCCTCAACTCTGACACGCGGCCACGTCCAGTTCACTGCCGGCGTTTTGAAATCTGTTCCCTGCATGATGGGTAGGGATCAGTTAACTGAACCCTATTGTTCTAGTTAGACAACTCGTATTTATCCATCGTCTTCTGAATGCTTGATTTTCATAAGCCTGAACACTTTTATGGCCCAATTAGTACCTTGGGGTAGCCACAGATGTTGCGCCAGAGAAAATAACCTCCGCATTGGCACCAAAAATGACATGAAATGGTGAATCAATTCAACTTTTTACCAATAAAAGAATGCTTTGTGGACAGCTTGCCAAGTGGCTGGTCATTCTGCTGAGATCAAAGATGATGCACAGTTCATTCTTAAGTGTTTCCCCTTGCCTGTGTTTTTATTTGTAGCTGTTTTTGTCGTCACCGGGTTGTTTCTCCTTGCTTTTTGGTCAAAACTATGTTTAATCTGATGCTAAGAAGCACAGAGAAGTCCCACTTCCCTGTCGGAGGCAACGATGGAGCTTTTCCCAGTGATTTGCTAACTTCAGAGAATGTAGAAGAGACTAAGCCGGGCGTGGTGGCGCATGCTTGTAATCCCAGTACTTGGGAGGCTGAGACCAGAGGATCCGGGTTCGCGGCCAGCCTCAGCTACTTAGTGAGGCCCTCCGCAACTTAATGAGACCCTGTTTCAAAATAAAGAATAAAAAACAGGGCTAGGAGTGGAGCTCAGAGGTAGAATGCCCCTGGGTTCCATCCCCAGTACTGCAAAAAAAAAAAAAAGAGTAAAGTAAGTTCTTGCGCTCTTGCGATTCCAGAATAAAATCATTATTCAGTGTCCTAGGGTTATATTGGATGGGTTAGTTGCCCTTAACACTCATCTCATTTTTTTCTTTTGTATTGATTTTTGTCTTGCTTTTTTTTTTACCCTCGCCAATGCATTCTAAATTTCCAAGACTTTTTTAGAGGGGAATCTTGACAAAAATGTATGATTTCATCCATTGTTTTTTTACTCCACTGAAGAACTTTCCTGTGTTGTAGGATGCATGGTTTTATGGTTTTTCATTATATCTGTATAAGGAGGTTCATGATGGAGTAGATGCATTGATAGATTTTGCGTAGGATATACCTGTCACTGTTTTGAAAATTATGCTTCCTGAGAACACGTTTTCTTCATTTTGCGTACTATCAGTGCATGCAGCTCCGGACCATGTGGTATAGACTTTAATAAATATTGGTGAGAGTCTGAGATGATGAAACATCTAAGAGGCCTTGGAGGTCAGTCAGCTCAAGCACAGCTTTCAAACTCAGGTTTTGTTGCAACAAAATCACCTGAGACAGTCGTCAAGCACAGATCGCTAGACCTGTCCCGCAGAGAGTAGAATTTAGTAGGTGTGTCAGTCAATTTTGTCTCTATAACAAATATTTGAGATAAACAACTAATAAAGAGGAAAAGGTTCCCTTTGGCTCACAGTGTTGGAGGTTTCAGACCTGATTAGTTGGCCTTCTGAATGTTTTGGGTCCTGTGGCGAGGCCACACTCTATGGTAGGAGTGTTCGGCAGAGCAAAAGAACTCATTTCATGGCCAGGAAGCAAAGGACTGAGGTCCCAGAATCCCCCTCCAGGGCCTGCCTCCCACGACCTAGAAGAGCTCCCACCTCTTAAAGGGCCCACCATCAACCTGCAGCACTCTCTGGGGACCAAGGCTTTACCATGTGGGCTTTCCGGGGTCACTAAACAAAACCAGAGCAGTAGGAATTATCTGGAGACCATGGATCTCAATCTCTCAATCTCTCTCTCTCTCTCTCTCTCTCTCTCTCTCTCCCCCCTCTCTAATTATCCACATGACTTTTTGTTCATAACCGTGCTTACAAGTTATTAGTTTAGGCACATCTTTAAAGACCTTCTGTAGAATTGATCTGGTTTGATTTTCTTGAAATGAAAACCTCAATGTATCCACAAAGTAGACTCTTTAAATCTGAGAAGTGAACATGCTCAGAAGTTTGTGTTAATTCCCCTTGTTTTGTACTCAAGGGGAAAAATATTAAGTAAATTTCTCAAAGTTATGGAGCTGATTAGAAGGAAAGTGTAGAACAGAAATTCAGTCTTCAGACTGCAAAGTCTAGACTCCATGCACCACTGCTGAATGAACTTCTATTCAAAATCAGAGGCCCCATAATTTCCAAAATTGTTAGCATGTTCTCAGGACCCATATACGATGTCCCACCTACCGATAAACTCATGGTGTTCCCAAATAATTTCCTTGCTTTCTAAATTTGTTACATTGGAATTTCAGCAAATCTACTCTCCTATACTCAGGAACTTGCATTATCATTGGAACTAGGTAAATATAAAACATGAAATATTGATTGTTGGTTCAGAAATTTGTCAAACCCAAAGTACTATACAACCAATGTGTCACTAATGAATACATATTTAAATAAATGTTAAATAATACTCTTTACAACTACTTGATCACCACAGGACAACTGTATGCTCATGTAAATTAAGAAAAATTATATAACATAGATAACATAGAAGAAAGGCTTATCAAAACAGAAATTTCAGAGAACTCCATAGCAATATAAAAGAACCCCAGTGAGAGGTTTATCCTTTATGAAAAACACGCAGAGTTTATAATTTGTGTTTCTCACTTGTCTCTTTTTTTCTTTCCTTCTGTCTCAGTTCTCAGCAGCATTCATTAAGCAAAAACATATTTGCAGTGAGGTTACCCTAAGTATTTCTATTCTATATTAACAAAATACATCTCTTCTCACATAAACCCGGTAGACTTCAGAGCAATTTTTTCAATACTTTTAAAATGGAATTTATATTTACAGCACTTTAGGTTCATAGCAAAACTGAGAGAAAGGTACAGAGATTTCCTACATACCCCCCACATGCAAAGTCTGTCTATGACAGAATGGTACCTGTATCCCAACAAATGAATCTACATGGAAACATCATTATCACTCAAAGTCCATAGTTTACATCAAGGTTCACTCTTGGTCTTGTGAACTGTATGGGTTTTAACAAATGTAGAATGACATAGATCCACTATGATAGTATCATACAGAATAGTTTTGCTGCCATTAAAATGCTCCATGCTCACTAATCTTTTAACTGTCTCCATAATTTTGTCTGTTCCAAGGTATTCTACAGTTGGAATCATACGGTATTATAGCCTTTTCAGACTAGCTTTTTCACTTAGTAATATGCATTTGGGTCTCCTCCATGGCTTTTCATGGCTTGATGGGTCATTTCATTTTAGCACTATAATAGCCCATGTCTGATGCACTTCAGTATCTTTCTCTATTCACCTACTGAAGGACATCTTGATTGCTTCCAAGATGTGGGATGCTTTTGCCAGTTATGAATAAAGCTGCTATAAATACCCATATGTAGACTTTTGAGTGAACATAGTTTTCAATGCTTTTGGGTAAGTACCAAGTGCTGGGATTGCTGACTCATATAAGAGTGTGTTTAGTTTTGTAAGAAACTGTCAAACTGTCATCTAGAGAGGCTGTGCCATTTTGCATTTTCCCCAGAAGCAAATAAGAGTTACTGCTGCTCCACATCCTCGCCAGCATTTGCTGTTGTCCATGCTCTGGATTTGGGCCACTCCAGTAGGCAGGCAGGGGTATCTCTTGTTGTTTTAATGAGCATTTCCTTGATTACATATGATGCAGAGCATCTTTTCATATGCCTATTTACCATCTGCATATGTTTTAGTGAAGGATCTGTACAAGTCTTTTTTAATTGGGTTGTCTTTTTTATTGTTGAATTTAAGGATTCTTTATATATTTTAGATAACAATATTTTATTAGAAATGTCTTTGCCGGGCGTGGTGGCGCACGCTTGTAATCCCAGTACTTTGGGAGGTGGAGACCGGAGGATCCGGGTTCGCGGCCAGCCTCAGCTCTCTCTCTCCCTGTCTCTCTCTCTCTCTCTCTCTCTCTCTCTCTCTCTCTCTCTCTACTTAGTGAGGCCCTCTGCAACTTCGTGAGACCCGGTTTCAAAATAAAGTATAAAAAAAAGG
>PVJS01042839.1:0-17326 GCA_004027185.1 Glis glis
ACAAATACAGATATGCACAAACTAAAGGTGAAGGGATGGAGCAAGGTAATCCATGCTAACGGAACTTGAAAACAAGCAGGAGTAGCAACTATGATATCAGACAAATTAGACTTCAAACCTAAACTTATCAGAAGAGACAAAGAAGGTCATTTCCTACTGGTAAAAGGAACAATCCAGCAAGAGGATATAACGATAGTCAACATTTATGCCCCAAACATAGGTGCAAGCACTTTCATAAAAGAAACTCTCCGTGACATTAAATCACACATAGATCCCAATACAATAATATTGGGAGACTTCAACACCCCTCTCATACCACTAGATCGATCTTCAAGACAAAAGGTCAGTAAAGATGCTTCAGATCTAAGGAACACCATAAACCAAATGGACCTAGTAGACACATACAGAATATTCCACCAAACTACAGCTGAATTCACATTTTTTTCAGCTGCTCATGGAACCTTCTCTAAAATAGACCATATCCTAGGCCACAATATGAGTACTAGCAAGTTCAAAAAATGTGACATAATCCCCTGCGGCTTTTCAGACCATAATGGATGAAACTAGAAATCAACTATAAGAAGACCCAGAGAAACCTCATAAACATGTGGAGACTGAACACCACACTGCTGAATGAGGAATGGGTCAGAGAAGAAATAAGGGGAGAAATTAAGAAATTCCTAGAAACAAATGAAAACAGAGACACAACATATCAAAATCTCTGGGATACCCTGAAGGCAGTATTAAGAGGAAAATTTATAGCACTGAGTACCCACATAAGAAGAACAGAAAATCACCAAATAAATAACCTAAAGGCACACCTCAAAGTCCTTGAAAAACAGGAACAGTCTAACCCCAAAGCCAATTGAAGACAGGAAATTATTAAAATCAGAGTAGAAACCAATGAAGTAGAGAACAAAAAATAATACAAAAAATCAACAAATCTTAAAGCTGGTTCCTTGAAAAAATAAACAAGATGGATAAACCACTAGCCAACCTAACCAAAAGAAAGAGAGAATCAACCCAAATTACTAAAATAAGAGATTAAAAAGGTGATATTACCACTGACAGCATGGAAATCCAGAGGATTATCAGAAACTACTTTGAAAAACTATACTCCAACAAAATGGAAAACCTAGAGGAAATTGAGAAATTTCTAGACACATACAACCCTCACAAATTGAATCAATAAGATATAGAAAATTTAAATCAACCAATAGCAATCAAAGAGAATGAAGCAGCAATAAAGAGCCTACCATCAAAAGCCCCGGTCCAGATGGTTTCCCAGGTGAATTTTATAAAACCTAAAGGTTTTATAAAAATTTTTATTAAGTTTTATAAAGAACTAATCCCAATACTCTTCAATCTATTCTGTGAAATAGAAAGAAATGGGACTTTCCCAAATACTATCTATGAAGCCAACATCACATTAATACCAAAACCAAATAAAGACAGCTCAAGAAAAGAAAACTACAGACCTATATCATTGATGAACTTAGATGTGAAACTTCTAAACAAAATACTAGCAACGCGCATTCAAAACCACATCATGAAAATCATACATCATCACCAAGTCAGGTTCATCCCAGGGATGCAAGGCTGGTTCAACATATGAAAAACAATCCATGTAATCCACCACATAAACAGAACTAAAGACAAAAATCACACGATCATTTCAATAGATGCTGAAAAAGCATTTGACAAAATCCAACACCCATTCATGATAAGAACACTGCAGAGAATCGGAATAGAAGGAACATACCTCAACATCATAAAGGCAATATACAATAGGCCCACAGCCAACATCATACTGAATGGGGAAAAACTGCAAGAGTTCCCCTTAAAAACAGGAACAAGACGAGGACATCTGCTGTCACCACTCCTTTTCAATATAGTACTTGAGACTCTAGTCAGAGCAATAAGGCAATAGAAGGAAATAAAAGGAGGTACAAATAGGAAAAGAGGAACTGAAATTATCCCTATTTGCAGATGACATGATTTTATACTTAGAAGATCCAACAAACTCAATTAAAAGGCTCATAGAACTGATCAACAAACTCAGCAAAGTGTCTGGATACAAAATCAATCTTAAAAAAAATCACAAGTTTTTCTGTATGCCAACCATAAATCCACTGAAAAAGAAATCCAGAAGACCTTTCTACTCACAGAATTCCCCAAAACAATAAAATACTTGGGAATAAACCTAACCAAGGAGGTAAAAGACCTCTACAAGGAAAACTACAAAACATTGAAAAAAGAAATTGAAGAAGATCTTAGAAGATGGAAAGACCTCCCATGCTCTTGGATAAGCAGAATAAATATCATCAAAATGGCCATTCTTCCAAAAGTGATCTACAGGTTCAATGCAATACCCATTCAATTACCAAGGTCATTCTTCACAGATATAGAAAAATCAGTCCTTAAATTCATTTGGAACAACAACAAAAAAAACCCGGAATAGCCAAAGTAATTCTCAGCAACAAGAACCATGCAGGAGGCATCACAATACCTGACTTCAAACTATACTACAAAGCCATAGTAATAAAAACAGCATGGTATTGGCACAAAAGCAGATACATAGACCAATGGAGCAGAATAGAAGACTCGGAAACAAATCCACACACTTATAGCCAATTGATTTTTGACAAAGGAGCCAGAAACATCCACTGGAAAAAAGCCTCTTCAACAAATGGTGTTGGCAAAACTGGTTAACCATGTGCAGAAAAATAGAAATAAACCCAACTTTCTCACCTTGTACAAGAGTCAATTCAAGAAGGATCAAAGACCTAGAAATTAGACCAAAGACCTTGCAGCTACTTGAAGAGGGCATAGGTCCAACATTTCAACAACAAGACCTCAAAGGCGCAGGAAATTAAAATATGAATCAATACGTGGGATTTTGCCAGCTACTCCTCTGATAGAGAACTAATATCTAGAATATACAGAGAAATTAAAAAATCACCACTAAAAAACAAATAATCCAATAAAAAAATGGGCAAGTGAACTAAATAGATACTTCACAGAAGAAGAAATACAAATGACTAATAAATGTATGAAAAAATGTTCGTTATTAGCAATCAGAGAGATGCAAATCAAAACTACCCTGAGATTTCACCTAACCCCAATTAGAATGGCAATCATTAAAAACACAAACAACAACAAATGATGGCGAGGATGTAGAGAAGTAGGAACTCTAATACACTGTTGGTGGGATTGCAAATTAGTGCAACTGCATTGGAAAACAGTGTGGAGGGTCCTCAGAAGAATGGGAATGGACCTACCATATGACCCAGCAATACCACTTCTAGGCATCTACACAAAACTGAAACCAAACTACCAGACTAATGCATGTGTATCTAGTTTATAGCTGCACAATTCACAATTGCCAAACTTTGGAACCAGCCAAGGTGTCCATCAACAGATGAATGGATTACAAGACTATGGGATATGTACACAATGGAATTCTATGCAGCCATAAAGAAGAACAAAATTACATCATTTGCAGGGAAATGGAGGGAGCTGGAGAACATTATGCTAAGTGAGATTAGTCAGTCACAAAGAGTGAAAAGTCGGATGTTCTCCCTAATATGTGGAAGCTAGGGAGAATGGGACTTAGAAGGGACTCCATAGAAAGAAGGAGAAAACTTTAGTTGAGCAAAGAAGGCGACCTTACTGAGGGAGATGGAAGGGGGGAAGAGGGAAATACACTAATGCACATGATGTATATACACAAACTCATCACAGTCAATCACTGTGCTGAGTACCGAAAGGAGGGAAGGGGGAGGGAATAGGGTGGGATTTGAGGGAGGGTAAATGAGCAATGTGTGCATGAATGCTTCTGATACCCTGACAGTTATCAAAATGTATAACTACAATGCACCAATAAATGTAATAAATAAAAAAAGAATTAAAAAAAGAAATGGAATTGATTTTCGTATATTGATTATCATACGGCTTTATTGAACTTGTTTATTAGTTCTAACATGCTTTTCTGTTGTTGTTTGGTCTTTCCTTTTTTCTTTACTCCTTCCTTTTTTTCTTTTGTAGAGTTTTCAACATATGGGAACATGCTATCAGCAAACGGAAAATTTTACTTCTTTCTTTCTGACTTGGATTTATTTATTTTATTTTGTTTTTTGGCATTTGAGTGCTTTTATTTCCTTTTCTGGAGTGATTGCTCTTGCCATTAATTTAAATTCCTATACCATGAGTGTTTAAGGGTCCCCCTTTCCACATCTTTATCAACACTTAATCTCTTTTGTCTTTTTGATAATTCTGGAGTTCTTAACCCAGACCTGTCTGCACTGAACCACCAGCAACTTGTCAAGTACACTTCAGGCTTTTCAACCCTGGTGCTGGTTCCCATAGAAGTTTCTGCTTGTGATTCTCTGCTCAGGTGGCTGTATTCACCTGCCTGTCTCTCCAGCCTTAAGGCAGCGATTTGCTTTGTGACCGTACCTCTCTTATGGATCAAGAACTGTTGATTTTTTCAGTCAAGTCAACTTTTTATTTGTTGTTAGATAGAGTGGCAACTTCTAAGTTTCTCACATGTAGAACCAGAACATTACCATTAGGATTTTGAAGGGAAAAAAATTTGGATTCTTCTTGTGTTTTGGAAATTTCTTTAGAAGCTCTAACCTCCTGGAACTTCAACCACCTCTAGGGCATAATTCTCAGTGTCCTTGCTATTCAAATCAAGTTTTAAGGCACGTTTACTAGTGGCCACTTTCATTCGGGTTCTCCTATATAAAAAAATTGATGCTGCTGATGCATGCTGCATGGTGAACATGCCTTTGGTTTACATTCTAATGGGTATTCAATCCTGGCTTCCTTTTACTTTTCTCAAAGAACCTTGAAAGGAAAGAGAATTTATATATATGTTAATAGAAGAAAAAGAGGAAAATAAAGTGCTGAAGTCTTGTTGTCACTTGCTATACAAACAGAAAATCCATCTGACTTCATATTTTTAATTGTCTATTGAGGATGCCAGTCTGTAAATGTAGAGATGAAGCAGGCTGGTATGTCAGTGAACCCTTCCTGTATATGTGAAAGTGAAGAGATCAAAATCCAAAACGTAGTTTGAATATTTTTCCAAGTTCAATTTCGTTTTATCTAGTGCTCTGTAAAGTGAAGGAAAAGACAAGTTTACGAATGCATTTATTTCCAGTCTATCTAGTGGCAGAGAAGGCTGAGGTTGAATATGTTGAAAGGGATCTGTGACAGTATTCATGGGCGGGATTCATGAAAAGTTCAAAAGTGACCCTATCTTGTTATTAAAAATTAAACATTTAGAAATATTATCCTATCATGCATTAAAAGATGACAGATATCCCTGATTAGGTACCACGGGATAATAGGAAAAGCACAGGCTTTGCAGTTATGGAGACCTATTTAAAATCCTGATTTTGCTACTTGCTAGTTTTGTGGACTGCTGTATGTCAAGAACAGTATTAAAATCTGTAAAATGGTGATATCTACCTCATGGTTTTGTAAGGATTAACAAAGAACCAACCACATGTAAAGCACTGGTAGGGTGCTAGCCAGGTCAAGCAGTTAGTGATTAAGTCAGTTATAATAAGCATCTATTAATGTTAACATATTAAAGCTCAATTTAGATGTAAGATTCTTATCTTAAGATGTATTTAATCCTGATCCATTATAATTTACTGGGGACACTATTCCCATGCCCTTTATGAGAACAAAATTCCATGGCAATTTTATTGGTGCATGATTATTGGATGGTTATTAATTTTCATTCATGAGTCATAATTCATTAACTAGAGGTACTGCTTTGAGTGACCTATTGACTTCTGCATTGCAGACAATGCCAGCATGAAGTAAAAGGAAGGCTGTGGATCATGATAAGAACCATTTACATTTCTGAGGTACAGTCATGTGTTGCTTAATAACAGCCATCCATGCTGAGAAATGTACCCTTAGGCAACTTCATCATTGTACAAACATCACAGAGTGTACTTACACAAACTAAGATGGCTGTTGTGTCACTAAGTGGTATAATCTCATGGGATATCTGTTGAATACATGGTCCATCATTGACTGAACCATTACCATGCAGCACATGACTGTATTTTGTGATTGCTAAGTCACAGTGCAGACTCAGTGACCCTCTTCCAAGTAGCGATGACACAAAGTGGCCTTGGTGGTATAGTGGTGACCATAGCTGCTTTCTAATCAGCCATGGCACAGAATCAAGAAATTCCCTGGGAAAAATGCTTTCTTGGGAGATATAAAAAGGATTTTTAAGGCCTCTATGGAAATGAAGATTAAAGAAAACAATCAGAAACAAATAAAATAAAAGCAAAGAAAACCTACTTGTGAAAAATCAAATTTTATTGCAGCACCTTTGTGAGTATGTCTTCTGGAAAGAAGATATTAAGAATTTTCTCTGGCCATTGGGGAAATTTGAAAGTTTGGTTCTTCTCTATTTTGTTTCCTAGAATAGTGAAGCTTTTGTTTAATCAGGGCTGAATCAGGCTGAAAGATTTTACATTATACCCTTAATTCCTCTAGGAAACTACTCTTTTTATTGTGTTTTTTTCTTTTTCTGCTTTAGGTATCATGTATGTGCCCAGGGAGAGCACTGATGAGCACTGGTGAGCACTGTTAATAGAGAGAAAGGAATTAGAACCTGCTTAGAGGTATTGTGCTCAACTCGGTGTCATTTGGTGCCAAGGAAATGCAAATTAACTAGAATACTAATAACAATTATGTTAATGATGATGAACATTGTTTAAAAATTATTTGAACATAAGAAGACAGAGCTTTATCTATAAATAGATAAATGTGTACTAACTAAAAATGCATATATGCAAGCATATGTAACTAGAGTCATTTTTACTTTGTGAAATATGTTTGTGTTAATAAAGTTGCATTTAAGCTGATTTTTCCATAAAGCAAATCATATTTCCCAGCCCATACACTAATATATAATTGGAAATTTTTAGCCAGGCGTGGTGGCGCACACTTGTAATTCCAGTACTTGGGAGGTTGAGACAGGAGGATCTGGGTTCGCGGCCAGCCTCAGCTACTTAGTGAGGCCCTCTGCAACTTAGCGAGACCCTGTTTCAAAATAAAGAATAAAAAATAGGACTGGGGGGTGTAGCTTGGAGGTAGAAGCTCCTGGGTTCAATCCCCAGTACTGCAAAAAAAAAAAAAAATAATTGGAATTTTTTTTCCCAAGGAAGATAACAAAACTGAGTAGCAAATACTGGTCTGAAATTTGCTAATCAAGTTTTTTATTCAAAACCTTTTCAACTGGGGATGATCTCTTTTTCAAGGGTTTTATCTTTTAGTTAGAGACACTGAAAAGTATACAAGGAATTCCACAAGGGTTTTATCTTTTAGTTAGAGACACTGAAAAGTATTCAAGGAATTCCAACCCAAAGTGATATGTGTGATAAAAACATACTATAGAATGCTACAAGAACACAGAGGGAAGCTAACCCAGTCAACTGGGGCAGGGAAAGGTTCCTAGATGAGATGTGTAAGCACAGTAGGAATTATACAGACAAAAGGAGGGACTAAAGTGGATCTGGAGGCTAGTTAGGATGGTGGGTGCAATGGTAATGGTGGTGATAATAGAGGGACAGCATGTTCCAAAGCCTAAAGGCAAGGAAGAGCATAGTGTGCTTGTGGATGTGTACGTTTTAAGTCTTGCTGAAGAATTCAGTGTGTGGGCATGGAGAGCTGTTGATGGTGAGGTGTGAGGCTGGAGAAAGAGGCAGGGGCCAAACTATGAATTCATCTACAGTCTATGGAAGGGGAATTGCTGTTCAGTGGTGTGCTGGTAATCTACTCTAGGAAAGAAATGCTCCATGTTGCAGTGCTTGCCCACTTCTGTGGCATAGGTATTACCACCATGACTGATCTCATGCTCTTAACAATTGAACAATGAATGAGCTTGCAAAAATTCATGGACATTTAACAATTGGCTTTTGAGCGTAATGTCGTGAAACTATGGATCTTACTTAAATTTTATGATGTGGTAGGTCTTTTTTGACACTGTGCCTGTGAGCAAAGAGGGATTACAGCCTCATTACTGTTTTAGTGTGTGTGTGTGTGTGTGTGTGTGTGTGTGTGTGTATAGGTATAGCTCTCCACTCAGCCTCCACTGACACCGGAGAGTAGGGGCAGAGTGTCTTGTTATTGCTGGATGTAGGTGGGAATCCAAACTCCCAACTACGCTGCACTGACAGCACTCTCATTGGCAGGGTTGAGGAAAGGCTTTCTGTTTCCATGTGTTCTAACACCAGGGGTGGCCAGGGATGGCTACTGTCAAACAGGGATGAAAGCCCTGCCTCCTGGCTCTATCTTCTCTGACACTACCCTAGCCAGTGGGAGGGAGGGCACATCCTACAGCCAGGGGAGGGAGGACTACATTCTTCACTTGGCCTTTGCTGGCAGGGGTGGGGTGCGGCCATGGTTTTCTCGGTTGGTTTTTAGTCTGCCATTTTTTTGGGGGGGTTCTTTAGCTAGAAAAAGTTGGCTTTCCTTGTCTTCCTGCTCCTCCCTGTTGGTGTTTACAGATTGTTGGCTTCCTTCATGCTTATGTGTCCTATACAATCTGCGTATCTTTTTGCCTTTTATTAAAAAGTTATTCTGAAGCTGGGTGTGGTGGTGCATGCCTGTAATCCCAGTACTTGGGAGGCTGAGACAGTAGGATCACAGGTTCGAGGCCAGCCTCAGCAACTTAGTGAGACTCTGTTTAAAAGAAGAATGGGCTGGGATGTAGCTCAGAAATAAAACACCCCTGGGTTCAATCCCCAGTACCTACCCCCAACCCCGCAGTTACCGAGAAGGTCAATCACTGGCTGTTGAAGATGAAATTCAAGAGTCAAAAAGGTGATTGGACTGACATTTAAAACCTCCTCCAACTCTGAAATTTTATGATAGCCTGAAACCAGCAGCTTCAGAAGCCTTCCCCAGATAAGAGGGTTGTGGCAGTAAGGTGCCATGAATTGATTGTGCATCCCATGATCCTTCCACCACAGTGTTTTCTTGTCAACCACTCCCTGTATTCTTACAGGGAGGATGTGGGGGTGGAAGAAGATGTGACAAGAAGATCATTTACCACATATATAAAATGCAAGTATTTAAGTAGCTTATAAGAGCCCAAGAGACCGGGCTATGTTTTCAGCATGTTTATATTGTGTTCAGCATGTTGTGAATTCCATGATCAGTTATAAATAAAAATTTTCTAGTATTTAGCCCAAATAATTTTGGTATATCCTGGAAAATCCTTAGGTAAAAAGAAGGCATTATCTTTATGTAAAATTCATATATTTGTTAATTTATAAGAAAAGTATTTAGAATTCTTTAAGAACATTTGGAACTCAACTAATGAAATATAAAATTTTCATACATGTATTTATTACAATTCCATTATGTACTTGTCTGTATATGAAAGGTCATAATTATTCCTTGAGAAAATATTCATTTTAGCAACGTGTTAGAACTAAGGGGATCCGTAATAAGCAGTTGTAGCCCTGAAATAAATACTGGAAATTATGAATTGTGTAATTCCACATGCTTTTTATTATGGAGATAGGTCAATGCATGTCATCCAGAAAGCAAATATATTATATGGGGTGGGCGTCTCAATCAAGTTTCATATGGAAAAAAACAGATACCAAAGTACACAGCCTGGAAAGGTTAACTGGTTCATCACTTAACCCCTATGAACTTGAAACAGGTCTATATTGCCATAGGGGATGATGAGGAAACGAGTCAGCATAATTAGAATCTGCTATGCATACTCATTATTCAGCTGTGAAACTGCCTCAAAGAAATTTATTTACCATGCCATCGTCTATGTGTATTTTCAGCTAAACCACACTGGGGGCTCCAGCAACACTCACGACCAATTTGGTATTGTTACCAAGTGTCATTATTATTAATATTAGGGATGTGAAGTGTAAACATTGAAGGAAAAATTGTTTACATTTGCAGTTCCTATAAACTGCAAAGTAAGAGAAATTATAAAATTTAAATATATATATATATATATATATATATATATATATATATATTTGCTGAACAATATCCCTAGTAGATTTTTTTCTTTTTTGGTTTATTAGTTCATAGCTAGAATACTAGATTTTTTAGTATTCCTTTATATTCAAACTGTGATTCTTATTTCATTTTTATTAGTAATGTTTTATGCAGACAAAGATTAAGTGACCAGAAGTCATATCCTGGTTAGGAACTTTGTTGGCTAATAAGATAGTCCTAAAAATATAAAAAGAAAGAGGATTGACATGTGCTAAGAACTAGAATGAAGAGGATATATCTACCTATTTCATCTCCATCAAATTTGAGACAAAATTAACTCCTTTGGCTTTGACTTTAAAAGTTCATTTCAAAACTGGATGCTGTACAAAGTTGAAACTTACACTTCTTTCATGGACCTTTAAATCTGGAGCTCAAATTCCTTTTTCTTTAGTACAAAGTCCTAAGTCCAAGCCAGCTGTGTCACTAGCTAAATAAGCAGGCTTCTGAAGAAAAATGGCTCCTACAGCGATACAAAAGGAGTAAAATTTTTGTAAAGAGAGAGGGTGGAAAATGAAAATGTAGCTTCAGTAGTTTCCAGAATTGGGTAGCACTGTGATTTAAGTCTTCATCAACTCTCCCACCCATGTTCCCCCAATTACAAGTACCATGTTGTTTTGCTTGCTTGTTTGTTTTGTATTTTTATCAACTCTAATAGTGAAAATGTTTTTGTGGGTTTTTTTGCAGTACTGGGGATTGAACTCAGGGACATTCTACCTCCAAGCTACACCCCCAGTTTTATTTTTTATTCTTTATTTTGAAACAGGGGCTCACTAAGTTGCAGAGGGCCTCACTAAGTAGCTGAGGCTGGCCGTGAACCTGTGATCCTCCTGTCTCAGCCTCCCAAGTACTGGGATTACAAGTATGCGCCACCACGCCCAGCTGAAAATGTGTTTCTAATGTGGAAAAATTTAGGTCAGGCTCATGAATTCAAATTTTGATGGTACCCAGATTCATGGTATGTTCTCCCGCAGACATTTCATTCTACTGTGTCTTGTTCTCTTTGCCTATAAATTGAAGAGGTAGGTAGGAATGGCCTATTCTTTAATGTGTTAATATAGACTAAGACTTTTTAGGTTTATAGGAATCTATGTCCTTGAGCAGTAACTGAATCCTTACAGAGACAGAAAGTCTATTCTCTACTTAAAGTCCATCTTTGTTCTTTTTTGACCTTTATCCTTATTCCAGCATTTAATGACCTTCATTTAAAATGAAATTTTCCTTGTAAATAGAATCTAAGCCTCATTCCTCTGTTCTTGTTCTGATGGAAAAAGAAATACTCAGATTTTATTTTATTTTTTCTCAGAAAAATTGGAGTGCCTCACTCCATGACTTAGAAAAGATTAAATGGTTGAAAGTGGTGCCAATACTTGGTGATATTTCACTATCATGGTACTATTTAGAGCAAAGAGTGTTTATAAAAAATAATTCAAACTAAGTAATTGTTGAGAAAAAGTATATTGAGTAGAACAATATCATTGATTTTTAATCATTTGTGTTTTATGCCTTCTAATCTACAAAATCTGGCAATTTTCAATGGTCCTTATCATTGTTTGTGTAGTTAGCAAGCGGATTTCTTCAGTGATTTCATAGTTGGGGGAAAGTTGAGATTTCCTTACTTAATGAAAACTAGGCAGAGTATTGCCTCCAGTGGGAAGCTGGAATACTGCAGAGCACCATGCTTTTACCCAAGGAGTTCAAAACCAGCCAATGTGTGGGGAGTACTCAGACTGTGGAAAAATCATTCCCTATAACAAGATGCAGGACTCCTTTCTGCCACTAAGGTATTAACAGTGCTGTGAAAGAAGAAACTGATTGGACTCTCAGAAGAGATTCTGATAGGTTAAACAACTATTGAACCTTCTCTCCTTTGCCCTTCAAGTGATAGTGACTTTGGAACAAGATAACAGCTATTTTTTTTGATACTCCAGCAGCATTCTCCCTTTGAGCTATACACCCGCCCCCAGCCTCATTTAATTTTTCATTTTGAAACAGGGTCTCCCTAAGTTGCTGAGGTTCTTGCTAAGATGCTGAGGCTGACCTCAAACCTGTGATTCTCCTGTCTCAGTTTCCCAAGTACTGGGATTACAAGCATGTGCCACCATGCCCAGCTTTTTTTTTTAACTCTTGAGAGGGAGATATTTTATTTAGAATGCCATAATTCATTCCAAATTCCTAAAGGAGTTCAATTTCCCCTTACCTCCTTAGGAAAAATGGAGATAACAATTAAATGCTCATTATCTAGCATCCTTTTCTGCTGAGGAAACTGAATCTGAGACAGGCAAAGCAATTCTCCCCAGGCTATTCTGGATTTTTTTTTTTGTGTGTGTGTTGTTTGTTTTTTGTTTTGTGGTACTGGGGATTGAACCCAGGGGCATTCTACCTTTGAGATACACCCCAGCCCTTTTAATTTTTTATTTTGAAACAGGGTCTCACTAGGTTACTGAGAGTCTGGTGAAGTTGCTGAAGCTGGCCTTGAGCCTGCGATCCTCTTGTCTCAGCCTCCCAAGTACTGGGGTTATAGGTGTGTGCCACCATGCCCAGGTGCTACTCTGAATTTGAATCCATTACCTGACACTAGAAATAAGAGTTCATTCTCTTAATATTTTTTGTCACTATGACATTCGAAAAGAAAGGCAATTGGACTAACTGACATTTAAAACCTCCTCACTCTGAAATTGTATATTAGCCAAATACATGTAACAAGGTAAGCTCAGGTTTCTATACCGTAGATTTCAGTCTGAGCTCTATTGCTTGTTAACCAAGGACCCTTGGGCTCCACTTAGTTGTACCAGTTTCTTAAAGAGAGTTAATCATACCTGATATCTAAATGCATATAAAGATGAAATAGATTCATATTACTGAAAATATCTATACTCTACTGACTAATTTGAGCCCCGGGGAGACAGGTGAAGAGGGAAAAGTCCTTGTCTGAGGAGAGGAACTTTGAGTTTAATGCTTGACCCTAACACTTATTAACATTTATTATGTTTGTGAGGGAAAATTATTGTATTTCCTTCATATCTGTTTCTTATTGGTAATAAGGGAATAGTAAGACTATCTAAGCTGTTGAAAGATTTAAATGAGAAAGCAAATGGGCAATTGAATTAAAATAGACACTTTACAAAAGAAGAAATACAAATAGCCAATAAATATATAAGAAAAAATGTTCAACATCATTAGCAATCAGGGAGATGCAAATCAATACTACACTGAAATTCCATCTAACCCCAATTAGAATGGCAATCATCAGGCCGGGTGTGGTGGCGCACACTTGTAATCCCTGTACTTGGGAGGCTGAGACAGGAGAATCTCAGATTCACGGCCAGCCTCAGCTACTTAGTGAGGCCCTCTGCAACTTAGTGAGCCCCTGTTTCAAAATAAAGAATAAAAAATAGGACTGGGGGTGTAGCTTGGAGGTAGAATGCCCCTGGGTTCAATCCCCTGTACCACAAACAACAACAAAAAAAGAATGGCAATCATCAAGAATACAAACAACAATAAATGCTGGTGAGGATGTGTGAAAATAGGAACTCTTATACACTGTTGGTGGTATTGCAAACTCGTGCAACCTCTATGGAGATCAGTGTAGAGGTTCTTTAGAAAACTGGGAATAGAACCACTGTATGACCTAGCTATACCACTCCTGGGTATCTTTCCAAAGGAATTGAAATCAGAATATTATAGTGATGCATGCATATCCATGTTTTCATCAGCACAGTTCACAATAGTCAAATTATGGACTCATCCTAGGTGTCCATCAGCAGGTGAATGGATTACAAAATTAAGGGATATACACACAATGGAATTCTACTCAGCAATAAAAAACAAAATTATGTTATTTTCAGGAAAATGGATGGACATTATGTTAAATGAGATTAGCCAGTCACAGAAAGTGAAGGGTCATATGTTTTTCTATCATGTATGGAAGCTAGGGAATAATTGGGATATAAGAGGGACTTTAAATAAAGGAGGAGAAACCCAAGTGGAGCAATGGAGGGAATGTAGGGGAGGGTGTGGGGGAGAGGAAGAATTAATGAAGGAAATACTTCCATTGATGTTATGTACATAAATGAAATTATCAAAGCCAATCTCAATATCACGTATGGAGAAGGGGATGGAGTGAGGAGCGAATCGGGGGGAAGCTCACCAAGTACTGTGTGCGCTTGTATGTCCCTATCACTCTGAACTATGTTATGATGTGAGGTTACAATGCATTAATAAAAGTATATAAAAATGGGAATGTTCATGTGTTCCTCTTGTGTTCTTTTGCTTCTCCCCGATTCTACTTTGTCATAATTGCCTAATCTAGCACTTAATGGGCCTCTCCACTCCCTTACTGTACCTCTTAGAACATCCAGCCTAACTAATGACTGTATCCTGGAATGATGAGACAGTTAACCAATGCTAGAGAAATTCAACAGTAAAAATCTACTCAAGCCCTCTATTGCTTTCTCTTTTAAAATCAAATGACTGTTTAATTTATATTTTCATCAAATTGGCTGCTGTTTCTACTATTTAATCAGAATGATAGATGATCACTTTGGCTATTCAGTAGAATAGGTGTTAAGAATATTGCCTGTAAATCGGGCGCGGTGGTGTAGGCTTATAATCCCAGTATTTAGAAGGCTGAGACAGGAGAATTGGCAGGTTCAAGGCTATTTCAGCCTTGTTTCAAAATAAAAAATAAATAGGGCAGGGGGTGTAGCTTAGAGCTAGAATGAACCTGGGTTCAATCCCCAGTACCATATATACACAAAAATACTGCCTATAAAATTATACTGCAACTTTGAGTTGCATCCACAAATTAACTTACTAAATAGAGGAAATTCATGGACAAAGAATTTGTTTATACAACTTGTTTATAACACAAAATGAATTCAAACACAGAATCCTATATCTTCCAAATAAAAATATTCGATTCCACATTTCTGCTCTTGGAGAACTGTTATAAACTGTTTTAAACAAACACTCCGTATGTTCTTTCACACAAATTCTTTTGGTTAGCCTATCGTGATGAAACCTGAGACTGATTTAAAGGATAATTATATACCTATGAATTTTCAAAGGCTATACACATTCCACAGCTGACAGTGCTGTTCTCATGAAATATTTCATTTGAGGGAGTAAATATATGTTTGAAATGTAAAAAAAAAACTTTTACACTGCTAGGCATAGAACATTTATTTAAAAGATTCACTTTGCTGGCTGGTTTATTTGATTTCATAGAATTACATTGTATGCAGGCTAGCATATACTGTGTTGGAGGTATGCTTTTGGGTGAAAATACGATTTCTTTTTGTGATATTAGCAACATTTTCATGTAAGTGAAAATATTACAGTGTTTTCATAATGTTAGCTTTAGCAGTCCCACAAAGAAAATATATTCAGTTGGCATAAATGTTTTCCTTTCATTCAAGCTAATGTGTATCTTTATAAAAAGAACATACATGGCATGGCATCTTTTGATGAATCTAATGAAAACTCAGATCCCTTTGATCTTGTAAATGACCTCCTTGGGTGGCTAGAAAATGTAAACGAGTAAATGAGTTGCTGTGTTGAAATGCCTAACTACTCATTCTCTTATCTACAAAATATTGTCACTAATTTTATTTTGTCATCTGCTGATTTTTGTTCAGCATTAACCTTCAAAAATGAAAGAAAAATAACCTTGATTAGTTTTTCCTTTTGTGTGTATACTCTCTTTGCTAAGAATTTCTTGGAGCTATAGATTTTGTTCTGTTAGTAGACACTGTTTCTCAAAACCATTAAAACTCAGCTATATTGTGGATTCAATATAAAAAAAGTGCTTTTCTTTGTCACAACTGTATTAATAAGCTCTAGGACTAATCCCCTATCTTATAGCTGCTCATGGAAGAAAAGTGGAATAAAAACATGAGTCTAAATGACCCTTCAAAAAAACCTAAAATTTAGCTGGGTGTGATGGCACGTGCTTGTAATCCCAGTACTTGGAAGGCTGAGACAGGAGGATCACAGGTTCCAGGCCAGCCTCAGCAACTTAATGAGGCCTTCCACAACTTAGTGAGACCCTGTCTCACTAACCATGTTAATGTAAAAGAGTGCTTCATCTTTTTGAGAACGTATTTAATATTTTTCTTCAAAGAACATTTTATTTAACATTTTTTTGTATTATGTTACACACACACACACACACACACACGCACACACATTTTTGTCTGATTATTTTCTCAAGTGTATTCTCAGAAATAAATTTCTGAATCAAGTAGTATGTACATTTGAAAGATATGAGATACTGCTTCTGAAAATTTTCAAAGTGTATTTTCTTATATCCTTGCCATACCTTGCATCTTAAAACTTTCTGAAATTTACCTAGTCTGATAGGTTGAAAGACAATAGAACCTTTAGTACTTTAATTTAAATGTTTAGGATTAATAATTAATAAGCTTCCATATTGTTGTTTTTCTTATTTTGTAAATTGCTTATTCTTACAATTATAATATAATTAAATGTAACAATACTAAGGGATATGATAGGGTGCTAAATACTATGAATATTGTTTATTGCATATATTGTGGTGTTTTATGTTTAATTTTGTTGTAATGTTCTTGTCTTATAAGAGTTTTAAATTAATATTTAGTTATATCACTTTTTTGATTTCTTATCACCTAGGAAATTATTTGCCTTTCTTCTTCAGTATTATAATGTTTTCCTTTGTCTTATTATAATAATTTTAAATTAAAATATTTGAATCTTAATATATCTGGATTATTTGTGAGTTACACAAAAATCTTAATTTTTTTTAAATGGTCAGCTAGCTGTGTCAACATTTATTTGTCACATTTAACCTATCTTTTTCCTCCCACTGATTTGAAATGTTATATTTATAACCCAAAAATTTTTATATGTTTATGGATTTGTATCTTATACCTTTTTAAAATCTTTTTCCTGTGCCAGTGACATATTATTTTAATCACTGTAGCTTTTTCTCAATCTTCTTGTCCTGTAGAACACACTCCCCCCCCCCTTATTTTTCTTTTGCTAAAATACCTTGGTCATCCTAATTAATTCATTCTTCATCATGACATTAACAGTTTGGCAAGTTCCATACCTTACATTAGTTCTATAAAGAGTTTAATTAAAGTTAAATTTATAAATTTTGTTAGAGAAAACTGAACATCTACTTGAGTCTTCCTATCTAACAATCAGGCCTATTTTGCACTCCACTTTCAAAGTCTCTTTATGGCCTTCAGTAAACTTTTTTTTTTTTTTTTTTTTT
>PVJS01042840.1:0-17326 GCA_004027185.1 Glis glis
CAAAAAAAAAAAAAAAAAAGAAAAAGAAAATACTATTCCTGTCCCTGACTATATAAAGTGTAAGTTGGACTAAACTTTATATTCTGGGTTTAATGCATTGTAGAGGAACAAATGAACTTGTGACTGCATGAATAATTATAATCCAGGTGGGATGGATTAGACACCTTGAATCCTGACAAAGCTACGCTACCCTAAGTATTATAAACATGGTTTTTGTGAAAAGATCCCCTGCACCTACTAAAATTTCTAGCCATGCTTGTATTAAAATGTATTTGTTTGACTCATCAGGGCTTCATGTTGTATCTTATGTGCTGACAACATTGGGAGACTGCTGTGGTTGAATTTTCACAATGAAGAACTTGGAAGCTCAGATACATAAATAGGTTTGTCCAAGGTTACTCTAACAAATGACTCATCTGGACTCAAACCCAGGACTCCTGACTACAGAGTTCCTTTTAGCTGAGGACTCATCCCCAGATGGTCCTGTTTTAATATCTATATGTCGAAATAAGAAAGTGATCAACAGATTGAGTCTTTCCAGTAAATGTGTCATCTTCTTCAGTGGCATCCATAGGTCTCTTTAGCAATGGAGTTTTAATGGAACAGCATAAAAGTGTTAGGCATCCAGAGCATAGGGTTGAGGAATGAGAGGGAGCAGTATGGGGGCCTGCATCTCACAGCAGGGGATACCATGGAGGATGGGAGGTAGAGTCCGCAGCAGCTTCACCTGTTCCTATTGACTGCCAGCTTCTGTCCCACTAATAGTAATTAAACTAGAATAAACACCACTACTGAAGGGAGTTGTAAATATCCCACCTAGGGAGACAACAAAGTGCTAGCTCTCTGTTCAGTGGGATAACACAAGGGGAGATCTCTGCCGGGTGAGATGAATAAGACCTTACGATTAGGTAACAACTTAAAAGTTTTTCAAATCTGCATCTCTGTGATACTCCTTTTCACACTTGGACTTGCAGTTTGATTATGCACAAATGTGAGCTGGATCCCCTACTGCACTCTAAGTTTCTTTAGGGCAGGATGTAGGCCTGTCTCTTCTTTGGGTGTTGAGAGATAAGTAGCATTCAGCATGTACTTGTTGCCGTAATGAATGGATTAAGGAAGTTAACACAGACGTTAAAAATTCTCCTTAGTGCATTATATATGTAAGTGCATTGTACTTAAACAGTTTTACAAGTGAGACACTCATAACCTAATTTTTATTTCTAATCTGCTTATCCAACTTTATAGTGCAATGTGTGTCCATAAGTGTTTTAGATGAGAAGAATGATGGTTTATTTAGTAGTGGTATTTTAAAGTGGGAATGAACTTATGTCCTATGTCAGTACGTGTTCATGAGCTGTAACTTACTATTCAAATGAATAGGTCATTGAAAAGGAGCCACCTAGGCCTATAAGCAAAGACAATGTAATCCCTACTTGCCTAGATCTAAGCGGGAGGGCGTATTGCAGATCCTTAATTCATATTGTTGAATGGTAAGAGCATATGTGTCACTAGTAATGGATTATAGTTTTGGGTGGTATTTTTTGGTGTGTGTGTGTGTGTGTACGTGTGTGTGTTACTGGGGATTGAACCCAGGGACATTCTATCTCCAAGCTACATCCCCAGCTCGATTTTACTTTTTGTTTTGAAACAGGATCTCTCTAGGTTGCTGAGAGTTTCCCTATGTTGCTCAAGCTGTCCCTGAAGCCACGATCCTCCTGTCTCAGCCTCCCAATTAGGGGATTACAGTCATTTACCACCACAACCGGTGGATTATGATTTTAAAAAGTAAAAAAGAAAGCCTCTTCTTATCTTGTTAAATTCTCCATAAAAAATAGCCACCCAGATGGGAAGTAGAAATGAGGTTTTACTTCCAATAGCATGCAAGAGAAAATGGGAAAATTCCTTTGGCACTAGTTCCCTTGATACACAGGAAAAACACAGGGCTCAGTGTTTCGCCAACCTCAGTTTCCCAGCCTCTGGGTTAAAGTGGGGATGCAGACCATGGTGAGCGGGCAGACCTTTCAAAGACACTGGCTATGTATTTGTAGGGTGAAGGTGAAGCCGGGGGCAGAAGTGCATTCGGAGGGGATGGATACCTTCAGAGTGCTGTGAATGTCAGAAGTACCCGGAACTTCTCCTAGGGTTTCACTTGGCAGGCAGGTGCCCCATTGAAGCTATCTCCCAGGGGATCTCATGGGATCCGAGATCCTGCTCCTTCTCTTACTGGGTGGGAGAAGAGCGATAGCCGGTTCACTTAAGGACAGGGACAGATTCTTTTCACTTTTGAGTCATTGGGGGAAAAAGGCTCAAACAACCCGTTCCAGGCCCTTCCCCCTTCTTGTACAGGCCCTGGTTGCTTCACCTTTGCCTCTTTCTTCCCAAGAAGGACCCGGACACCTGAAATACACCACTTCCCGCATCCTCTCCCTGGTCTGTGTTGCGCCTGAAGTTTTCTAGTTGGCAGTTCAGAGCTGAGGTTCCTAACGGATCAGCTGTCAGCAAGAGGAATGTAAGGCTCTTATTTTAGTGGGGATTTGAGCAGTCTGTCTGCATCCTTGCTTTTGTCTGGAAACATGAGGAACTATTACAGCAGTGCGTGCCTGGTGGACTGGGAGTGTAGGTAAATCTGAGCGAGGGTCTGTTTGCTAAGGAAGCTATGCTGGGAATTCAGTTGGTCTTGCAACTGTCGCCTATTCCAAGTCATATTAAAAACTAAAAACGAGCAGAGGGAAGCAATTACAAAGAAAGGAAAGGAGGCGCAGGGACGGTCGAGTTTCGGGCTATTCTTGCCAAAAAAAGAAAGCAATAGGCTGAGTTCAGCGGAGCGGCGGAGTCAGCTGAGGGCAGAAATATTTGTCTTTCTGGTTGTGCACGGCAGTGTGATCTGGAGGCTGGCTGGGGAAGGAACCCGGCCAACCTGTGAGAGCTGCTGTTTGTGAGGCATGCGTGGGAGTTTGCGATCAAAACGATGGTGAATGTGCAAGTTATTACCGCTCAAAAAACACTTTATATCAGGGTTAATTATAAGGAGATTCTGTAGTATAATTAGTGTTCTTTCTATGGAGGATTAAGGGGCTCTCCTAAATGGCCTTTTTGATTGCCTTCTTCCCTTTTTTAATTTCCTCCTTGTCCTTTTTGATTATCTACCCCACGACCCTCAGGGCTCCTCAATGTAATACAATTAAAATAACATTTTTGTGTTAGAGGGTTTTATTTTATGAGCTATTAACCCCCTGCTTGCCTGAAGTCTGCTTGGGCCTCTCCACACACCCACCAGCCCCCACACACAGTGGCGTGCCTGCCGCCCCATGGGAGACACATGCCGATGAGACTCCAGGCTGGGCCCTGCACAGAGCAGGGCTGGGGGACTACCTGGACTGGCTCTTAACAGATATGATTGGATGCTTCCTGTCCAGCAGGAATGAAAGGGAAAAACGAGCCCTCGTGGCTCAGCTGACTTTCCTGTACAGTGGAGACTGAATAATACGACCTTGTCCCCATTCGCTGGTGTTCTACACCGTAGCAGTCCGTCTTGCATATAGTAGATGCTCAAAACTGGTCATTAGTGGCCCTGCGTAGAAACATTTACTTGCTTCATTTGTCTTCAATCCCAAGACAACCAAGAAATTAGACATTTCAACTTCCTCTCCCCAAGGTCCTGTACCCATTCATTTATTAGACTTGCCAACTCGGCCTCTCATTCACCTTTATTCCCTTCTTTCTGAGCCTAAAGGGGCATTCTAGCCCGTGCATGCAGTTAAGAGTGAAGGTGAGTCTTAAAAGCAGTACAGAGGAATAAGTATAATTTGGGAGTCAGATAAGCCTGGAGTTATATCCCCAAACCACTATGCATTGGCTGTGGGAACTTGGCTGAGTTACATGAATTCACCGAGCCTCATTTTAATCATGGGTAGAAGACAAGTACAATTAAGTCAACATTTGAAGGTGGTTGTGATGATTAAATAAAATCAAGTGCATGAAACGTTTAGCCCAGTTAATAACTTAGGTGGCCATTGGAGAAGTGTTGTGCACCCCACCTCTACCACCCCATTCACTCCCACCCACCACTCACCACCTGCCTTTCTTGCCATTCCCATTTGACCAGAACTTCTACAGTTCTGCCTGGAGATAACTCTGTAGAGCTTCTCTCCATCTCACGAGTTAGCCAGTGGAGGACATTTATCTTAGGCTTATTTGAGGAACATTATCTTTGATGAAATACCATAGTCTTTCCACACCACCATGGAACCTCTCCTTGAGTGACTAGACACTGAAGAATCCCAAGTGGCACCAGTCACAGTGGTCTCTTATAATAAATTTCCACAGGGGATAGTTGGAAACATGGGGACCATGAATTAACAATGCAAGAAATAGATAACAGTCAGGCCCAATGACACATATGACTAAGTGACACCTGATTAATTGTCATGTAAGTAGCCCACGTCATAAGAACATAGACAACCGAAGAGGGTAAAGAGGGAAGACTTTGGTGCTGGCTAAATTTCTCTAAGCTGAACCAAGGGAGAAAAGAAGATATCAAAATGCCCAAACTCATAAGAAAATTAAAAGTGCCCATTGCATTTGGAAGGTGGATATGGTATTCTGAGTATGGCAAGTTAGACTGAAATCAAGTCAATTTTATTATCACTGATCAGAAAGACCATTTTTCCTTGGAAAAAACATGTTTTCTTTCTGTTTGATAAAACTGGAATGCATACACTTTACAACTCACAGGTTAATCGTTGTTTTATTGTAGAAGCGTGACCTAGACAGGTAGAATGATCCAGACAGGCAGGTGAAGCTGCAGAGCCATCATGAAGGGACCAGCATGGGGAGCAAGAATCCAGGACTTGGAAGCGCCTCACTGGGAGGGTGGCCGGCCAGTGGGTCCCAGGCACAGTGTTCACAGGAAAGTGTGGGGACCTCTGCATTCATTCAGCCAACCCGCACCAACATTTAATAAAAATCTGCTGTGGCTCACGTGTGCTTCCAGGCACTGACCACTTGAGAGTGAGTAGAACACAGCCTGACCTTGTGGACTTCACCACCTGGCGATAGAGTACTCAGGCATGGAAGTTGATACTAACCCATCTGTGGGGTCACAGAGGGGTTGCTGAGTATGGGGTCAGTATTTGAGAAGGTTCTCAAGTCTAGGTAGGACACACCTTAAGAGTCTGAAAACTAAACAATAGGAAAAGCCTAGTAAGTCAGCGGATAGCAAAGCTTCAGTCCCATCAGGAGACTGCAGAGCTCCAACCCCTGGATAAACTGCAAGGAGCCCACCCACAAGCAAAGTATATGAATTCAAATTCTGACCCCACCACTTCTGGCAGATTACATAAACTCTTAGTGCTTTGTTGTCTTCATTTATGCTGGGGGCGATAATTGCAGCAATCTCAAAAGATTATTGTGAATAATAAGTAAGAAATTCTTGGTAAGTGCTTGGAATGGTGCTTGACACATGAGCCCTCAGTGACAGTTACCTGTGATAATAAAAATCAATGTCTTCAGTATATGATCTAGTAGGGTAATCATATTTATTCTTTAAGAATTTAGACCTGTTTGTTTCTTAAGATTTGTCATGGCTTATAATCATACATAGAATACACAAGATAAAAATTCATTGAATAAGCTGGGCATGGTGGTACATGCCTGTAATCCCAGTACTTGGGAGACTGAGATAGGAGGATCACAGGCTTGAGACCAGCCTCAGCAATTTAATGAGACCCTGAGCAACCTAGCGAGACTGTTTCAAAATAAAAAAAGACTGGGGATCCCTCCACAACTTAGTGAGACCCTGTTTCCAAATAAAAATAAAATAGGGCTGGAAGGTGTAGCTCAGAGGTAGAATCCTCCTGGGTTCAATCCCCAGTACCACAAAAGAAGAGGGGACTTGGGGGTATAGCTCAGCGTTCAATCCTATTTAAAAAAAAAAGAAAAAGAAAAGAAATCAATGATTAAATCAACATAGAAGGAAAACATGGGTGGAAATAATACAATACAAATTGCATACAATTAGATCCGGTACATTTAGACCCTGGTCTCCATTGTGGCTAAGGTGCCTGCTGGGCATACCTGCACATTCTCTGTACTCTTTCCCTCTTTTCACCCTCTCTGTGGACTGAGAGCTTGCCTTAGTCTTTCTTATAGCCTCCAAGCCCCAAGAGCAGGAGCTTGCATATAGTAAGCACTCAATAAATACTTCCTGACACCTTATTTGAATGGGTGAGTGGGCGCACGCATGTGTGCTTGGCAGGTTGGGTGTGTGATGCTGTGAATCGTCCTGCCTGTGTTCCTGACTTGGATCCTGACAACCTTTTGTGAATTTATCCCATAGCTGTTTCCAGCGAGAACTATTTGCTAAGGATCTTTATTGTATTTAGGGAGACTCCATTTTTCGAATCATTTCACTGAAAAAGTGTCCAACCAGTTTAACTTCTTTTTCTTTGCTTCCCACACCCCTTTCTGAGCTGACCTGAGGGTGAGAAATTTCAAAGAAAATGGAATTTCCCACAACTTTGTGTGTACACGTGTGGGAATGGTTTGCTAGGGTCACATTTGTCAGTTCAACCAGTTTTATAGCAACAACTGGCCCTTACTTTTCTCCCTTTTCAGCAAACTTTTCAATCTCTATGTTAAACCAAGGGTAGTTGCTGTTGCTAAAATAAAACTTCACATATGAAGCCATAATTGTTAAGCTTTTTATAAAATCTAGTCTCAGCATTATTTTCCTTGGCTTCCTTCCTTGGGTAAGAAGTTCCCTGTCCTAAGAAAACTTCCATGCACAATTATCATTATCATCATTATTATTATTATTATTATTATTGAAAAAAATGAAGTCCTAAGAAAACTTCCATGTACAATTATTATTATTATTATTATTATTATTATTATTTTAAAAAGTGAAGCTCAATTATCTGCATGCTCTTGAGGATCTCAGCAACCTAGGTACATATAATCCAGAAAGCTCAGGGCTTCTTGTGAGTTAGTTTTGTTTCCTCTTTGCAGACATTTGGGGAGAAATTAAGCTCAATGGGTAGCATACATCAGTGGTAGCATGTTCATGTGCAGAATTCCGTTGGCTTCTGGTCTCACTGCACCCTAAATACTTCTTGGAGGAATGTTCTCATCATTTTTGAACCATGGAGAGGGAAGGAGGGCTCTCGTGTCTGATGTTGAAAATATGCATCAGACAGAGGAGGGAGGTCTACATCAGCCAAGGGTGTGGTCCTCCTTCCCAGCATTCTTTCTGGATGACCATAAGACAAGATTGGCCAGGAATAACCAGAGTTCAGACTCACTTGAGGGATCTGGCATACAATTCAGGTCCAGACCAGCAAGGAAGCAAGTCTAGGGCAGTCAGCTGAGCCAGGGAGGAGCAAGTAGAGATGAAGCCCTAGGTGGGCAGGGCCTAGAGTCCAGGAGGTCAGGAGGTGACAAGATCAGCAAGAGGAGCCAAGAGCCCTGATTCTTCAGAAAGGCAGCTCTCTGCTGACCCAGATCCCTCGGGGGTTAAACAGAGCCAAAAGAAGGTCAGAGAACGGCAGGTAAGTCTGCTGCATGAACAGTGCAGAAGAGAATATACTCTCTTTATACATACATAGAGAAAAATTTCCAAGAAGTAATTGGGTGATGGGAGGTGCCTACTATTTGCTGAGTTATCTTTGTGATTTTATTTCTTCCTCAGTTTTATTCCCTGGAATACAAGCTCAGTTCTTTAATGATATGTAGCTAATCCCATGCACTTATGTTAATGATACACCATATGTTGATAACAGATAGAAGCTTCCTTGAAATTCAAAACTCAAGAAAATAAATAGCACATAGCAAACTGAAAGCGAAGAGGAGAGAGTCAAGGGGGAAATGTCAAGTACGAATAGTGATAATGTGAGCTAATGCTATTTCTTTGATAGGTCTTTAGTAGAAAAGGATGGTCTAATATCACTAATTTTGTGACCATTTAGACTCTGGCTAGGCAAATCCATGACAAAATGAATACAGGCATACTTTGCTTAAACAATCAATGTGTTCCGAAAGAGCTGGCTATATACCTTCTATGGTGAATCTTTCAGTAACAGGAATCACCAGTCTATGAGACACGGTCCTGGAAGAAGGAGCCTCTGTCTGGGGAGCAGGCACTTCTCACTGGAGATGGCTTTTGGCAGAAATCATCTTTGTTCCAATTGCAAAGGGTTTTTCCTTTCATTTTAATTTTAAAAGTCTGCTTTCTGATTTACCTGTTGTAGAAATGTTTCATTTATGTCTTCTCTCTCTGGTTTATTTAAACTGGCCTCCCTTATTGAGAGTATAAGTAAGATTGCCAGCATTACTTTTTCTTCCTACTAGAAAAACAACTTGTCTGGTAGCATTTAAGAAATAGATGTTTACCCTTGTAAACAAGGACACCCTTGTTTGTGTTCCCCACAGCGCTTCTTACTATGAATTCCACATGGTGCTACTCAATGAATCTGGTATGTGTGAGAAGGAGTACACCAAAATCATGTGCATAAGACTACATCAATAAGAACATGACTGGGATGGAAGCGCAGGCTCACTTCTCAGAGACAAGTTTGGCTATTGTGGTTTCAATTTCCTCTTACCTATTTGTGACTCAGAACTTACACCAGCACATTTCTTTGTCTAGCGCTTGAGACCATATAGAAAATAGTAAAACTGTATTTTGATCATTCCAAAGTTTTATTGATTTGGCTTGTCTTCCCCCCGGCAGCTTAATGAGGTCATTTTTCGGGATAGACCGATTTCCCTCTGAGACACGGGAGTCAAAGAACCCACGGCCTCTGTTTCCCATCTGCCCTGACTCATCCCGTGACCTTCACAACGAAGTCAGCGCTACCCCAGGAAAGGTGGTTGTATTGATTGCAGTTGAGCACTGAGCTTGCTGGGCTTCTGTGCTTTTGATTGATGGTGTATGCTGCAGGGAAGGCTGTGTGCAGGGGGACCCTCAGGTGTCAGGGCGGGAGGTAGCAAGGTTCAAGAGTAGCATGAAGTCCTCTGGGCTGAACCCAGAGCTGGCCAGGGGTTTTGGTTAAATTGTGTTTGAAGTCCCTAGCAAGCCCCCAAACAAAATGTAGCCAGTGTGAACTCAGGGAAGGCTACAGAAGTCATACCCACAAACTCTGGGAAATTAGAGCCGACAGTTATTAGTCATTCTTACGGGCAACAGAGAGCATTGTTGAAAAAAATTCAAATCAGATGCGATGAGTAAAGAACTGTTCCTTCCTGAACCAGATGATAATATTGCCAGAATCAATTCAAGAAATTAATAGGAGGCCTTGTTCTGTGCTGCCAGCAAGCTTCATTTCTTATCAAGTTCATGCATACAGCTGTCCTCTAGTTGGTGGCGAATCATCAATACATAGAATCCCAAGATACTTACTGATTAAGGCATGCATATGAAGTCACTGGGGGAAGAAGGGAGGAGTAAATAGGGAATGGAAGCAGCCACCAAATGGGGATTGTGAAATTAAATTTACCATTGATAAAAAGTGATTCAGCCCATTCAAATATTTTTTTTATTGGAGAGTCTGGATTTTTAAGCTGCAAACTTCGATTGTGTTGGTTATCTCCTGCTTCTTCCTGTTCAACTTAAACTTTGCAACCCTGATAGGACCCTAATGTACCTTCCAGCCCCAGGGGAGAGGAATTCAAAGAGTGGTAGAGAGACACCAGGCTAGGGTTCCTGCAGACCACAGCCACACACTCAGGTGTGCTTGGGCTGGAAGGATTCAAGACACCTTCATGGGTGCAAGATGTTCCGATGTCATAGAAGAAGCACTTATGGCAGAATCCTTGGCCTAGGAGCTACACTAACACGCAACAGTAAGAAGGGCTAAATTCAAGGCTCCTGCTTTCTGTTTCTTCCCTGTTCAAAATGCCTCCTCTCTGTTTGTCTTCTTTCTCTCCTCTCTTCTTTCTCTCTCACCAAGACTGGAAGAGGAACAATGAGGGGAGCGTTTGTAGAATCTAAATGCCTCCCTAGCAAAGTGCAAAGTGGTATGTTTTGCATTGTGGAAAGTTGCATTTGATAATGTAGCTGTGCCCCGTGTATTCAGACCTGGCCTCACTCCCGCTTCTGAAACATACGACACATTTTTTTTTTCTACCTGGGAGCCCCCACTCCACCCCCAAATCAGTTTTGCCAGTACCCGAGCACCTCAACCAATCCTTGAAGTAGGGAGTCTGCAAGGTGAATTTCCTAACAAGCTGACTTTTCAAAGGCTTTTCAGCTCTCAAAAACATGAAAGCCATGTTTAAAAATTTAAGGGTCTGATATGTACCAGTTCTGTGGAGCAGCAGCAGGACGTAGCTTTTTTGCGGTGCTGTGATTCCCTAAACCCCAACTCTTTAAATTAAGATGTTTGTGACAGCTGCTTGCGCTTAATGGAATGCACTTAAGATTGGCCATTAATTATTGCTCTGAGTTTTTGTACCTATTCCCTGTATTCCGCTACAAAAGCCAGTATTGTCGTATAAACAATTTTTGGTGCATTTCCAAGAAATCCTATTTATTTGGGGTTATCCTCCTTATTGTGAGGATTTCCAAAAATACTCATGAGTTAAGAGAAAATTCAGTCCTTCCATGGATACATCCCTCAGCTTCAGCAACCATCACCCTTTTATCATAATTGTTTTATCTATCCTTCATCCTAACGCACACATGGGTTTCAATTTTAGCAAAATTTCAAGGAAAATCTCAGAAGTCATATCAGCATTAAATGCTTCAGTGTACATATTTTTCAAATGCTTTTATATAACCTTAATGCCGTTATCAAACTGAAATTATTAATTTCTTAATATTGTATAATATTGAGCCAATTTTCAAATTCACAGTTGATTTGATCGAATAAAGACCCAAGTAAGGAGCCGGGTGTGGTGGCACATGCTTATAATCCCAGTACTTGGGAGGCTGAGACAGGAGGATCGCAAGTTCGATGCCATCCTCAGCAAGTAGTGAGTGAGACTCTCATCAACCTAGCGATACCCTGTTTCCAAATAAGAAATAAATTTGGGCTAGGGTGTAGCTTGAAGGTAGAATGCCCCTGGATTCAGTCTCCAGTGACACACACACACACGTGCGCGCACACCCCAAGTAAGGAAGAAAAGAATTGAATCATAACTGAACAGTGATCGTGAGGTCTGTAGCAGCTTTAGCTGGGTTGTGAACATCACTTGGAAATGCCACACAAGCACACACACACACACACAAGTGCACATGCATGCACACAGCTGATAATTTTCTTAAGCTCAAGAGAGGTCGGTCCTTGAACGTGCACCTCTGCATTTCACTTTGAGAATGGATGGGGAGCTGGTGCTAAACAGAAACTTTGCCTAAGTAATGATACAGTGCCCTGTATCTAGTGTGGAAATTCTTCAGCTTTGAGACAGAACATATTATTTTCTTGTGGTAAATATTTGTACAATTCCTTTTGATTTTCGTCAGTGGAAAGCACACAGTCTTGGTGTGCCTTTGAGAGATCCCTTTTCCACATATTAATGACTTCCGCATCTGTTTCGCGCCAAGTTCTGTACTTTGGGTTAGAAGGAGGTCAAGATGCGGGTGGGAGGATGAATTCCTGCCACTCGAGCTTTGTGTATTAAGTTCTCATTATTACACTCTGGCTCAAGCTATCTTTTTAAAGTCTATCTGCTACATGGTGACAATTCTGACAGGAAAGTCAAACTTAGCAAATGACCATTTTTCAGTCGAATGTGATTAAACCAAAGTCACGTATCTTTCATTCATGTTTAACCAAAAAGCCCTCTCCTCGAGTGGTTTTCCCTATTCAGTTTCTAAACCTAACCTCTTTTATTTACTAGGCTCATTTTAAAAAGGGAGTACTCGCCTTTTTTTTTAGTTTTTTACTTTTGCACTCACCTTTTTCTAGGTGAATATTTTTACTTCTCTGCCATCACACCCACCTTCGATTCCACAACAAGAAAAAACCCTTTTAGGAAATTGGCAGGTACAGTGGTTGCATCTGAAAGTAGCATCGGGAATGGGATGAGAAACTTGAACATTCTAGAAAGATTCCTCCATTAATAACTGATAGAAGAATGAAAATTCTGCCTAGTGATATTCAGACTATCATTTATTTTATCAATATGTCAAACTAGTTGTTCTCATGCCAACTTTATCATGTTGACATCAGTTTGCTGATTCGAAGGTCCCATCTACAGAACATCATATATCAAAATAAAGATGCAACATTCTGTTCAATTATCCAGAGCTTTTTTTTTGCTTCAAATCTAAGCTGGAAGTGGGTTGCACGTGAAGGCTTCTTCTGGGTATTTAATGCAGAGTCTTGCACATACCAGGGGCTCAGTAACAATGTCATAGTTAATTAATTGACAAGACCAAAAGATACCAACTTAGGGTGATGACAGGAGACAACAAAACAAGATAAAGACTTTATATGTTGCAGCTGAGAGAGGGAGGTTGTACCTTGCTTTCCAACTTCCAGCATCACAGGCACTTTTATTAATGTGCTTTGGGTATTACAAACCACAAGCCCTCTTACTCAGCAGTGGCCAGGCATGGAGCACTGATTTAGGGCACTTTAAAGAATGGAGGAGAGAAGGCTGGCATGTATTTAACTGTTATGTGCAAGGTGTTGTACTGGGTTGCTGTACATACTCTCATTTATCTGCAATAACAAGCTCAAGGGTGGGTAAGTATCTTAGCAGCATCCTATAGATGTGGCTCCCAGTGGCTAATCACCTGGCCAGGAAATGGTACTGCTGAAATTCAAACCCAAGTCTGCATATTGTGCCAGTGCAACAGGCTGCCCCCTTTAGGTTAGTAACCGCAAGTGCGTTCAGGAAAGAGGCAGGAAGATGGTTCACAAGGAGGAATTGGAGTGAGGGAAGATTCACAGGGAACCTGGTAGCTCATAGAAGCCTGTTCTCCCGGCTGGAATCCTGTTCTCCCGGCTGGAATCGTCTGTGCTTCACTTCTTGCCCTGCTGAGCACAGTAGTAAATGGGGTTGGTCCAGAATCTTGCTATTCAGAGTTTAGTCCAAGGACTGGAATTTTTGGTATCATCTGTGAACTCATAAGAAGTGCAAAAATTCAGGGCCCACCTCAGACCTACTGAATCAGAATTAGCATTTCTAATAAGATCTTCAGGCAGTTCATCTGCACATTAAACTTTGAGGAGCACTGACCTAGAGGCTAGTGGGAAATGATAATTAAAGGTGCTGACTAAGTAGTTCTAGTGTAGCGTATGATCATTTCTGAGTAAAGGCAGCTCTCCTGCATTAGCTTGAGAGGAAGAATCATAATTTTTTAAATTTTTTTTAAAAAAGCATAACAGAATTTCTTCCAAGAATGAATTTCATGACTGGTGGCATGAACTAGGAAATGGAGCTTTCCTACACCAAGCATTTTAGATTGCTTTTTGACTACTAAGCCATGTGTATGTTTGTGTACATGACACAACTGTGTACATAATTAGAAATTTTTTAAAAAGCTACCCTGTGACTTTATTAGAAACCACTGTTGGGCACAGTTTGGAAGGTTAAAGGAACCCCAATTGCATTTTCATGATAATTCTTTTTAAAAATACAATTTTGGCTTTGTTTTTCAACATGCAAAACGATTTGTGCAATTTATATGAATGCAAACCTTAAGGAATGAATGAAGTTGTGGTTTCCATAGCGTTGTTTGCCCAGGTTCCTTCTACTCTTCTTGGAAGGTCTCCAGGGAAGCTCTTGGAGTCTGCTAGGAGATCCCATGTGAAGGTCTTTGGAGGAGCCCTTTGTGTTCCTATGAGAGTTTTCCACTCACCTGTTCCTGGGAAGCTTTAAGAAAGAGTGAGAAGAGGAGGAAGATGTGTTATGACTAGCTGTGCCACATCACATTGCTGCTCAGTATTTTCAAACTTCCACCACTGGAATTCTTTCTCATCCCTTTCTGCCTCTTGCCTCCCCAATGTATCCATGTAAACTGGATTCCTTCTCCTTGTAGGTCTTCCCATGGAAAGAATTCTATACTGGTAAGCACGGCCGGTGCCCTGCACCACAAAGCCTGCTACAAAAGGCATGGACTATTTTGTACAGTTGTCAAAGCTGTCTCTCTCTCTCTCTCTCTCTCTCTCTCTCTCTCTCTCTCTCTCTCTGAAAGAGGTAAAATTAGAAATTCCTGCTAGGTCTCACACTTTCCAACAGCATAGTCAACCCAGCTCTCAGAGGTAGCTAGGTGAAATGCAAAACTCATCTGAGGATAAGTCAAAAGACTTGAATTCCAGTCCCACCCTTGCTCCTAACTAATCAAAAGATTTTGATCGTCTCCTCTCAACTCTCAAGGGCTGGACAGCACTTTTGTGCAAAGAGGGTCCCTTACAGCCACTTCTGGCCTTCCAATTTAAGGATTCCATTACTTAGTCTACACAATAGTAAGACCACAGTTCAGGTGCAGTGATGGCCATGGCCTTGCCTGATGGTCTCCTTTTCTATCTGGACATGTGTCAAGTCAGCATATTAGCAGCCTGAATAGAGAAAAGCCCATTTTGAAATCCTAGGATTCCCCATGAACACAAACATTACATGGGGGAAAGAAACATTATTTCAAAAGAGAGGGAAGTAAGGAGTCACTAATTCAATTGCTCTTGGATTTCCAAAGGGCCCAGTTTTGCCAAATGAGAATACCCTACTCCTTTGAGATGGTTCTAGAACTTCTCTTCATGACCCTATGAAATCTTTGCTTGAAAGGCTAGTAGTCAATGGTCTGCCAATTGGCAGCTATTACTCTGTTGTAAATCTTGCTGTAAAGCTTATGCCTTAGAAATCAGGTGCTTTCCTTTTTTTAAGATTTAAAGACATTTATGACAACCATCCACGGTGAAAAAGATACAGTTTGCACACACACTTACAAACAACACACCCACTTAAAACAGAAGTCACAAATCAATTTTCATCCTTATTCCATATCCCTCTCTGATATTTTTCTGTTTTTAATATAATTTTATTGGTGCATTGTAATCATACATCATAATGAGGTTCAGATTAATAGGAATATACATGGTGTGTTTCCCTCCTAATCCCACCTCACTCCCTCCCTTCTCCATACATGTTATTGAGAGTGGCATTGACAATTCCATATATTTCATATATGTACATAGCATTATTTGAACTGTTTCCTTCATCAAAGTCTCCTTCCCCCTCCCCCACCTCCCTTGCCTAGACCTCGTCCATCGCTCCACTGAGATTTCTCCTTCTTTATCTAAAGTCCCTTTTGTTTCCCAGTCCTCCCTGGCTTCCACATATGAGAGCAAACATACAACCCTTCACTTTCTGCAACTGGCTGATCTCACTTAGCACAATTATGTTCTAATTCCATCCATTTTCCCGCAAATGACATAATTTTGTTCTTCTTTATGGCTGAGTAAAATTCCACTGTGTGTCTGTACCACCATTTGATAATCCATTCATCTGTTGATAGACACCGAGGCTGGTTCCATAACTTGGCTATTGTGAATTGAGGCACTTTCCTTAAAAAATTAAAAAGATAATAGCAGCTTGTATGCATTGATCCCTCACTTTGTGGCTGGTACAACAACTAGGAACTGTGATGAGCCTTGCTTTACTGCAGAGGAGACTGGCACGGAGAGGGTCTGGTGCTTACACAAGTCCTCACAGCTCGTTAGGATGACTTGGGATTTGAACACAGGCGGACACTCCATCGCCTCCCTCCTCTGGGAATATTCCTCAGGGCTGAATGTGACTTGGTTGGGGAGGAGAGGAGAGTAAGGACAGTGGAATGTACGGGGAGTGTATTTTAAAATGTTCTCTTCATTTTGGATCTCTTCCTCCTTGTTGCCACTGTTCAGTCTCAGTTTCACAAAACTCCTCAAATATCCATTCAGTGTTCTCTGAAAACTGGGAATGCTGACAGTAGGAACCAAGAATTTTAAGTACAGAATTAAACATTCCCTTTGTCTTTTTGCCAAACTGATAAAAGGCGCCATTGGTTTTCTTAGTGGGTGAAGGGGGTGGGAGGAGCCCAGAAGCCATTTCCTCCAACCAGAGGCCTCGCCAGCTCCCGCAGCAGAGGGAGAGAGGGAGGACACCTCCCTTCGGCCACACACCCTAATAAATGGTGAAGTTTTGGGGCTTCTCTGGCATGGATTGCTGGCTTTATCACACTCGTTTCTTATGGAAGATGATTATATTAATAACTATCATCATCCTACATAATTTAGAACAATTTGGTGTGATCTCTTATTGCCAGGGAAGTCCTGGCCACATTCTGGAAAAAAAGCAAAGGAAATGAAAAATCTGTTTGCCTTGCTGATTAATGTAACCTAAACTGTTGGTTTTTTTCCTGCTTAGCCCAGTTTTCAAGTATCTATTGTGACTATTGAATAGGGTCTCTTTCCAATAGCCGTGAGCAGAGAGATCTCAGGCTTTCCTGTCCAAGTGACAGGAGTCTCATCTTCAAGTTTTTTTCTCCCACAGAGGAGAGGGATCTGGCCTTAGTAAAGCCACTAACTCTGAGTGGTGTGTCATTACTCTGGCTGCTTGGGGGTGTCTCAAATTTAGGAAAGAAGCCCTACACCTGCAGTCATGAAAGGCTTCCTTGAAGCAATAAGGACTAAGCCAGGCCTTGTGCTAGAAGGAAGGCTCGGCTTCTAGCCTCTGCGAGGATCACCAGGGTTTAAATTGGGTCCCTGTCCATTCTACGTAATTATAAAGAATAGTGAAATTCACAGTGATATATTCATATATGCACATAACATTATTTGGTCTGTTTCTTTCCTCCTTTTTCCCTCTCCCTGATCCCGTTCTACTACTCTACTAGTCTCTCTTCCATGTTCATGTGGTTTCTTTTCTTTCCTTTTTTCTCTTTAGCTTCCACATATGAAAGAAAACATAGGACCCTCGACTTCCTGAGTCCTGGATGGCTTACTTCACTTAGCATGATGCTCTCCAGTTCCATCCATTTTCCTGGAAATGACATAATTCTATTCTTTTTTTATGGCTGAGCAGAACTCCATTGTGTGTATATACTACATTTTCTTTACCCATTCACCAGCTGATGGGCTCCTAGGTTGTTTCCAAAACTTAGACACCCATTACGATCCAGACAGAACATGTAGGAACAACTAGGATGTTGCCTCCAGAATAAGTCCTCATCCTTAAATCAGCACAATGATAGTTTCAATATGTCCTATGTAAGGTATGAGTTCCTTTTGAAAATACCAGCCACTCTAAGATAATGAGTATCAAGCCGGGCGTGGTGGCGCACGCTTGTAATCCCAGTACTTTGGGAGGCAGAGACCGGAGGATCTGGGTTCGCAGCCAGCCT
>PVJS01042841.1:5000-17323 GCA_004027185.1 Glis glis
CGGGGCTGCCCATCCTGATGTGACTTCCTTCCATCTCAGGCCCCGCAGCCTGTTCCCCCCATGCCGGCCAGGGCTCCTGCACCGTCTCCTCCCCTCGCCTTCTCCCCTCAGCCCTCGGGTGACCAGAGCCCCTGCCTCATGGGACAGCTTTCTGGCACTTTCCCCTTTTTAAGAGATTGACTGCAATTTCTATAATAACATCACATTAGCCAGAAATTAATGTGCTCATTAAGACAGCAATTAGGCACATTAGCGCTGCAATAAAGGAGAAGCTTATGAAATAATTGCCGGTTCCAAAATGCCTTTAATTTAGTATTTTATATTGCGCAGTGTTATTAATTCTTTTCCCTCGGCAGAAGATAATAAGAGAAATGTTTGAATTGTGGGGAGGTTTAAAATAAAATTGAAAAAAAATTTAAAGGAAAGCAATGCTGATACCTACAGACATGACGAGCTGTTTCCATCCCCAAAGCTGCGTGGATGCCCAGGCGAGGGGGCCATGGCGGGGATGGAGGTGGGACAGAGTTGATGGGCAGCAGCCGGGCATGGTGGCACATGCCTCTCATCCCAGTACCTGAGACAGGAGGATCACAGGTTTGAGGACAGCCTCAGCAACTTAGTGAGGCCCTCTGCAATTTAGTAGAACCTGTTTCAAAATGGAAAATAAAATATAGGGCTGGGGGTGTAGCTCGGAGGTAGAATGTCCCTGGGTTCAATCCCTAGTACTGCAAAAAAAAGGACTGATGGCCGGGCATGGTGGCGCACACTTGTAATCCCAGTACTTGGGAAGCTGAGACCAGAGGATCCGGGTTCGCAGCCAGCCTCAGGTACTTAGTGAGGCCCTCTGCAACTTAGTGAGACCCTGTTTCAAAATAAAGAATAAAAAAAAATAGGGCTGGGGGTGTAGCTCAAAGATAGAATGTCCCTGGGTTCAATCCCCAGTTCTACAAAAAAAAAAAAAAAAAGAAGAAGAAGAAGAAGAAGAATAAAAATAGGGCTGGGGGTGTAGCTCAGAGGTAGAATGCCCCTGAGTTCAATCCCTGGTACGGCCAAAAACAAAAAAAGAACTAATGGGCAGGGAGCCAGGCCATGTCTTGGGAAGCCAGTCCTGCCTGGCAGCCAGCAGAGGGGGTCAGACAGTGTGTGGTCCCAGAAGCAGAAGCAAGGTCATGTTTCTTTGCCCTAACCATCAAATGCCTGATTGTTTCTTTCCAATATCCTCCATCTGCTGAATTCACATTCTTTTCTCTCTCTTTTTTTTTTTTTGTATTGGGGATTGAACCCAGGGGCATTCTACCTCCGACCTCCAGCCCTATTTTACTTTTTATTTTGAAATAAGGTCTCGCTAAGTTGCTGAGGCTGCCCTCAAACCTGCGATCCTCCTGTCTCAGCCTCCCAAGCACTGGATTACAGTTGTGTGCTGCCACGCCAGCATGAATTCACATTCTTTTTTTTTTTTTTTGCGGTACCAGGGATTGAACCCAGGGGTGTTCTACCTCCGCGCTACGCCCCCGACCCTATTTTTTATACTTTATTTTGAAACCGGGTCTCACGAAGTTGTAGAGGGCCTCACTAAGTAGAGAGAGAAAGAGAGAGACAGGGAGAGAGAGAGAGAGAGCTGAGGCTGGCCGCGAACCCGGATCCTCTGGTCTCCGCCTCCCAAAGTACTGGGATTACAAGCGTGCGCCACCATGCCCGGCGTCAATGAATTCACATTCTTTCAGCAGACATTTGCTTGGGACCCAACAGCTCTGCCCTGCCATCCAGCTTTGCAAACAGTTGGAGAAGACAGACGCCCCAACAGCTCGTGATGAGATTGTGGGTCCAGGACGTGTGATCATCGTGGATGGTAAAACCTGCAGAGGAAGCCGGGTGAAGAGCAGTTTCCTGGAGGTCTCTTCTGCTGCCATCCGGACCATGGGTCAATTTTAGCCTTTAAAGCCGGGTGGTTGTGGCTCCTGGAGGGAGCAAAGGAGGTTGGCGAGGGACTAGAGGGCAGGCATGCCTGTGTGAACCGGGCGGGGAGATCTAGGAGGAAGCAGGGACCTGCAGGAGGTGAGGGACAGCTCCCCAGGAAGATCACGCACAGGAGGGCTCCAGGGGTTACAGCATGTGTAAAGGCCCTGAGGTAGAAAGGAGCTTGGAGAATGTGAGCATCATCCAGGAGGCCGGTGTGGCTGAACGGGAGTGGGGTAGGGAGAGAGCAGAGCGGCAGGGTCGGAGAAATACTAAGAACAGAAAGCGTTCCTAAGCAAGCAAGCAGATGGCCGTCCCACCCAGAGGCCCCGGGATCTGAGTCCAGCTCTTTCATGCAGAAGGGCAAGTTCTGCCGGATGCACACCTGTGCCTGCTGGGCTCCTTGTCGGCTAACCTGTTGCCCACGATACTGCATGGAAAACAACCCCTGGCCAGGCACAGTGGAGCACGCCTGTCATCCCAGAGACCTGGAAGCTGAGGCAGGAGGATCACAAGTTGGAGGCCAGCGTGGGCAACTTAGTGAGACCCCGTCTTAAAATAAAAAATAAAAAAGGAGGTGGGGGAGTAGTTCAGTGATAGAACAACCCTGGGTTCAATTCTCAGTATAGGAAGGAAGGAAGGAAGGAAGGGAGGAAGAAAGGAAGGAAGAGTGTGCTGGCGCATGCCTGTAGTCCCAGCAATTTAGTGAGACCCTGTTTCAAAATAAAAAATAATCAGCCTGGCATGGTGGTGAACGCTTGTAATCCCAGTACTTGGGAGGCTGAGACAGGAGGATCGCAGGTTCGAAGCTAGCCTCAGCAATTTAGTGAGGCTCTCAGCAATTTAGCAAGACCCTGTTTCCAAATAAAAAACAAAATAGGTCTGGGGAGGCAGTTCGGAGGTAGAGGGCCCCTGGGTTCCATCCCCAGTACCACACACACAGGAAATAAAAATAATAATAAAAAATAAAATAGGAGCCAGGCGTGGTGGCGCACACTTGTAATCCCAGTACTTGGGAGGCTGAGACTGGAGGATCCAGGTTTGCGGCCAGCCTCAGCTACTTACTGAGGCCCTCCACAACTTAGTGAGACCCTGTTTCAAGATAAAGAATAAAAAATAGGGCTGGGGGTGGATCTCAGAGGTAGAATGCTCCTGGGTTCAATCCCCAGTAACGCCAAAAATAAATAAATAAATAAAAATAAATAAAATAAAATAGGGCTGGGGGTGTAGTTCTGAGGTAGAATGCCCCTGGGTTCAATCCCCAGCACCACAAAAAGACAGACAGAGAGAGAGAGAGAGAGAGAGAGAGAGAGAGAGAGAAGAATAAACAGGAAGGGAGGGAGGGGAAGAAAGAAAGACAAACTTCCAAACTCAATGGTTTAGGACAATCAGCATTAATTATGCGCCACAGTCTGTGGTCGCCCGGGCGATTCCTCTGATCTTACCGGCTCACCCCCAGGTCCCACATCAGCCCTGAGCCTGGGAGACCTCCATCCAGGCTGATTTCTCTCGCTGTATGGGGCTCCCCGGGTACAGGGCGGTCTAGGGTGGCCTGTCAGTGACACATGCTCTGCTTCCTGTCCCTCATCCCCCAGCAGGCCAGCTCGGGTTTGGTCATGAGACAAGGGCCAGGCATCCAGAGGTTGAGCAGAAGTGTGCAGGGTCGCCCGAGGTCTGGACCGGGAGCTGCCAGCCACTTCTGTTGCCCCCCCGTGGCCCCAGCAAATGTGTAAACCAGCTCAGACCCAAGGGGGTGGCAACCGGCCCCGGAGGCAGGAGGAGCGACATGGGGGCCGCACAGAGTTTGTGGCAGGCAGAGAGTGGAACCTGGTCCATTTAGTGATCTTCGCCTCCTGATTCCTTTGGTACTTTCATTTTATTTTTATTATTTTGCGGTACTGAGGATTGAACCCAGGGCTATTCTACCTCTGAGGTACACTCTCAGCCCTAATTGTTTATGTTTTTTTTTTTTTTTTTTTGCGGTACCAGGGATTGAACCCAGGGGCATTCTACCTCCGCGCTATGCCCCCAGCCCTATTTTTTATACTTTATTTTGAAACCAGGTCTCACGAAGTTGCGGAGGGCCTCACTAAGGAGAGAGAGAGACAGGGAGAGAGAGAGCGAGAGAGCTGAGGCTGGCCGCGAACCCGGATCCTCTGGTCTCCGCCTCCCAAAGTACTGGGATTACAAGCGTGCGCCACCACGCCCAGCTTGTTTATGTTTTGATATAGGGTCTTGCTAGATTGATAAGTCTCACTACTTGCTGAGGCTGTCCTTGAACCTGTGATCCTCCTGTCTCAGCCTCCCAAGTACTGGGACTACAGGCGTGTACCACCACGAGGGGCTTACCCACAGCTCTTTTTATTTTTTTATTTTGAAAAAAGTCTCAGCCGGGCATGGTGGCGCACGCTTGTAATCCCAGTACTTTGGGAGGCGGAGACCGGAGGATCTGGGTTCGCGGCCAGCCTCAGCTCTCTCTCTCTCTCTCTCTCTCCCCCCCGTCTCTCTCTCTCTCTCTCTCTCTCTCTCTCTCTCTCTAGTGAGGCCCTCCGCAACTTCGTGAGACCCAGTCTCAAAATAAAGTATAAAAAAATAGGGCCGGGGGCATAAAGCGGAGGTAGAACGCCCCTCTGCTCAATCCCTGGTACCGCAAAAAAAAAAAAAAAAGTCTCGCTAAGTTGCTGAGGCTGTCCTCGAATGTGATCCTCCTGTCTCAGCCTCCAAAGCACTGGGATTAGCGCCATGGCACCCGGGCCCTGTAGACTTTTGATCATGCTCCTTGTCCCTCACTGGTACCAAGGTATTTCGTGGCTCTCCACCCTGGTGAGTCCTGGCCCCTCTAGAAATTCCTCCCGCCCAGTTTTGTTTCTCTCTAAGCTTCTCAAGGAACAGGTGTGTTGCTCCAAACTCCAAATTTCTCACAAGGCTCCCCTTCCTGCTCTGCGCGCGCATGCATGCGTGTGTGCCTCTGTGTGTGTAACAAGGTCCCCAAATTATTTGGTGTACTAATTGGCTCTCTTAATAGCAAACGCAGAGTCCATGTCAGTTAGGGCAGAACGCACTCCCGGCAGCCCACAGCAAGGGAGGAACAGAAACTTCGGCTTGGCTTGAGACCCCTGGGGCCCCTTTGTACAGTGTCCCGCCTGACCAACCATGCCAGTGGTACCCTGATCAGCGGGACTAGAGAGGAAGAGAGAGAAGAAAAAGAAATGGAAAGAGGTGGGCAACTTGGATGGGGCAAGGAGGGACCAAGGAAGGACCTGCGAGGGAGAGGTGGAGGACTCAGGCAGGGGAAGGAAGGAAGGCTGGTTCCCCACCCCCTCCCCCTCCATCCTACAAAGCTGGGAACTAAACTGCAAATGGGTTCTTGGTTGCCATGGTGACTGCCACAAAGAATGGGGGGGAACACCCCGGGGGACATGAAGAAATGATTTGCTCTCAGCTTTGGGAAGCCACACTAGAATCAGTCTCCCAGGGAGGAGGAAGCTGAGCCTAACGGCCAAGGTAGGTTGGTTCCTGGGGCCTGGAACCTTCCAGCCCCCCACAGCAGCCATCCTAAGGAGCAGAGGACAGGGCTCCAAATCTGAGTGCTCAGTCTGAGGCTACCCCCCCACTTCCAGATCCTTTGCTTGAAGGGGACACAAAGGGGGAAGGGTGGGGCCTCCACTGAATGGATTCCCCCCAAAATTTCCAGTTCCTCAGTGGGACAGGGCACTGGCCAGGGGACAGCACAGGCCTGACCCCCAGTATATTCCCCAAACCCAGGAAGGGGCTTGACCTCCTCCTCCAGCCCCTGCCCTGGTAGAAAAGTCTAGACACCCTGAGGTGCAGGGATGAGGAGGAACCGCAGCCTCTTCTCCCTGTCGCTTCCCTAAGCCTCCAAGCAAGCTGGGCAGGTACAGTGTGGCAGCAGCTGAGGGGGCTTCTCTTTCTTCTTCTTCTTTTTTTAATCTTTTAATAAAACGCAAGTGAATCAAATCCGCTTCGAGGGAACAGGATGGGGGGTGGGTACGCAGCAAGGCCGGGGCCGCGGTGTTTGCAGAAGTTGGAAATTTAATAAGAAGGAAAAATAAAAATAGCCACTGTGCTGGAGAGAGGGGGAGGGTGGCAGAGAAGCCAATGGGGGGGATGGACCAAGGACTGGGGACTGGGAAGGGGAGGAGCAAGCCCCCCCTTTGAGCTGCAAGGGAGGCGCTGCAGGGGGTAAAGAAAAGGTGGAGCCTGCTGCTCTGGCATAAGCCCCTGACCCAACGACTGGACTCGGGAGACTGAGGCAGGAGGATCACAAGTTCAAGGCCAGTCTGGGCAACTTGGTGAGACCCTGTCTTGAAATAAAATAAAAAGGGCTGGGTTGTAGCTCAGTGGTAGAGTGCCCTGGGTTCAATTCCCAGTACCAAAATAAATAAATAAATAAATTGCACGTAGTACCCCAGCCCACCTCTCCTGGTTTTACTTTTCTCTCCGCAGGCACCAACTCATATGCTGTACACGGGGCCTTTGGATCTGTTTGTCTATCAGCCCCACTGGAGTGTCAGCCCCAGGGCTGGGGTTAATTCATTCACTGCCCATCTCAGCGCCCGGCATGAAATAAACATTCGGTAAATATTTGTTGAGTGAATGAATGATTAAATTCCATTTGGCCATTCCCAGAGGGCCCTGCAGGCTGCAGCCAGCTCAGCCGCTCTGGTCGGGGCCTGTCTGCTATCCAGGCTTCCTGAGTGGAGAGGGTGTCACTGGACATGCGCAGGGTTCCAAGCTGGTTCTCTCTTTGTGGATTTTTTTTTATTGGAGTGGGGTGAAATTACTCTTTTGAAGTGTACAGTTCAAGGCAGGCACATGGTGCATGCCTGTAATCTCAGTACTTGGGAGGCTGAGACAGGAGGATTGCAGGTTCACGGCCAGCCTCAGCTACTTAGTGAGGCCCTCTGCAACTTAGTGAGACCCTGTTTCAAAATAAAGAATAAAAAAATAGGGCTGGGGGTGTAGCTTGGCCTTAGAATGCCCCTGGTTCAATCCCCAGTACTGCAAAAAAAAAAAAAAATCCTCACGATGAACTCCAGTGATATAGGAAAATGTCATTATCATCATTTGACAGGTAGGGAAACTGAGGCACAGGGCAATGAAGTGGTTTCCCCAACTTAGTAAGACCCAGCTCTTGGATGTCCACGCATGGGTCCAGTGCAGGTGATCCGCACCTAGGTACCTGCCCACATGGGCAAAAGATCCATGAGACCCCACATGATGGGGTCCCCAGGCCTCTGGGGCTGGAGCTGCCTCTGGTTCGGGACTCACAGAGGGGCTGAGTCCAGCGGAGGGTCTCTGTGCCCGGGAGTTGGCTTTGGTGGGTGATTGATGGTTTAATATCTTGCGCTGAGACCCGGGCCCTTCCTTGCCCACGCTGCAGCGAGGGCCCTCAGTGAGAGGCAGAAATAGGATAATTTGATTACCAAAAAGAGAAGGAAAATTCCAGAGAGAGGGAAGGGGGGGCTCAGACCAGGAGGTAAGCTGGGAGCTGGTTTCACTGGGTTGGGCTCAGATGGAAGGAGCAGGCAGATCCCCAGTCCCTCCTCCCAGCCCCTCTCCAGCCTCCACCTGACTTCTTGTTTTGAGACTAAGTAGCAGATGTGATAAATAAGAGGCCATGGGGCAGGGGCAAGGTCGAGGCCTCAGTGGGGGGCTTGTGGCCTCCTCCTGGGACAGCTGGAGATGGGGGGCGGGTAATGAAGAAGGTGGGATTGGCAAAGCTTGGGGGGGTGGACAGGAGGTCCAGATGCCCAGGTCAGAAGTCTCTGGTCATCTCTGACACAAGGTCTCTCTCTCTCCATCCCCACCCAAACTTTGGGCTTCATTTCTTCCCCACCTCCAAGGCCCCCACTTGGTCCAGCCCAGCATTGCTCACCTGGGCCCTCAAAGTCCCATCTGCCCGGATCCCTGGTCTCTGGTCCTTGCCCTGCTGTCTGTTCCCGCCACATCCTGCAGGGGACGCCTGTGAGTACTTGTACCAGGCCACGCCCACTCCGCTGCTCAGAACCTCCCCAACCCCCAGCCTTTTTATTTATTTGTTTGTTTGTTTGCTTGCTTGCTTATGTATTTATTTTTGTGGTACTGGGGATTGAACCCAGAGGCATTCTACCTCCAAGATACACCCCCAGCCCTATTTTTTATGCTTTATTTTGAAACAGGGTCTCACTAAATTGCAGGAGGGCCTCACTAAGTAGCTGAGGCTGGCCGGGAACCCACGATCCTCCTGTCTCTGCCTCCCAAGTACTGGGATTACAAGTGTGCGCTGCCACGCCTGGCCTATTATGTTTTCATTTTTTATTTTTTTGGTACTAGGGATCAAACCCAGAGGCTACACCCTCCAGTCCAATTTTATTTCTTATTTGGAAACAGGGTCTCACTAGATGTAGTAGAGTATTTGTGTGTGTGTGTGTGTGTGTGTGGTACTGGGGATTGAACCCAAGGGCATTCTACCTCTGAGCTACACCCCAGTCCTTTTTTTATTGTTTATTTTGAAACAGGGTCTCACTAAGTTGTGGAGGGCCTCACTAAGTAGCTGAGGCTGGCCATGAACCTGCGATCCTCCTGTCTCAGCCTCCCAAATATTGGGATTACAGGTGTGTGCCACCAAGCCCAGTTTATATGGTAGAGTATTTAACAAGCATTCATGAGGCTCTGGGTCCATTCTCAGCAGTGCAAAAATAAAAATTAAGCTTTTTTTTGTGGTACTGGGGATTGAACCCAGGGGCATTCTACCTCCGAGCTACACCCCCCAGGCCTCACTATGTTGCTGAGGCTGGCCGCGAACCCGGATCCTCTGGTCTCAGCCTCCCAAGTAGTGGGATTACAAGCGTGTGTCACCACACCCGGCAAAATTAAAAAATAAAGAGCCGGGCATGGTGGCGCAGGCTTGTAATCCCCTGACCCACCAGCTGCCTGGTGCACCCAGCCAGGGCCAGCGTCTTGCAAAACTTTTCATGAACCTGCACTGACAACTAAGTGGTTAAAAAGATGCACTCCACCCAGGCGATTTTCCTAAGCTGTTGTCAGGGGAAGAAAGGGAGATGCTGGAGAGCTCACGAATGAAGCAAATTGCTGAAAATCGGATTTTTACTGTCTTATCTGGGAGCCACATGAGAGGAGAGGAGATTGCAGTTTCTGCCTGAACCTTCTCACATTCCGTGAGTTTGGGGCAAGTGGCGGGAAGCCAGGGAGGAGCACAGAGAGAAACAGAAGGAAAGAGAAAAGAGAGAGAAAAAGAAGAGGAAGAGAGGTAAAAGGCAAAAAAAATTTTTTTTCAGTACTAGGGATTGAACCCAGAGGCATTCTATCTCTGAACTACATCCCCAGCCATGTTTTTTTTTTTTTTTTTTTTTTGAAACAGGGTTTTGAAAAGCCCGGCGTGGTGGCGCACGCTTGTAATCCCAGTACTTGGGAGGCTGAGACAGGAGGATCACAGGTTTGAGGACAGCCTCAGCAATTTAGTGATGCTCTCAGCAACCTAGTGAGACCCTGTTTCCAAATAAGAAATAAACTCGGTCTGTGGTATAGCTCAGAGGTAGAATGCCTCTGGGTTCAGTTCCTAGTACCACAAAAAAGAAAAGAAAAGAAAAGAAAAGGAAAGGAAAGGAAAGGAAAGAAAAGAAACAGGGTCTCACTAAGTTGCAGAGGGCCTCACTAAGTAGCTGAGGCTGGCCACGAATCTGAGATCTTTCTGTCTCAAGTACTGGGGTTACAAGCGTGTGCCACCACGCCCGGCTGAGAAGGCAAAATTTAACAGAGGAAAAGGGAAACGGACATGTGAGAAACAAGGGCAGAACTGAGAAAGACATGAGGTCACCAGGGGCTTCGGAGGCGCCACCCTGGCCAGGGGCACCTGCAGGGGCTGTCCCAGATCAAAGCGCCCTGGCATATGGTGTCCAATTTTATTTTCAGACTAAGGACATCTCCCTCTCAAAGCCAGACAGGGGTACCGGAATAATGAACATTTATTAAGCACCTACTATGTCCGGGCACATGCTGGGTGCTTCATTGAATCCCCATGAGAATCAATACAGAAGCCTTTTTCTCATGTGAGTGTGTGTGAGTTTAAGCAAATGTGAGGCTGCGGTAACAAGACGGTCCCTGTCTGGGTCTGTTCAGGGTACTGCAACAAAATACCAGCAAGTGGGTGGCTCTGTGTGTGTGCGTGTGTGTGTGTGTGTGTGTGTGTGTGTGTGGTTACTGGGGTTTTAACCCATAGGGCTTCTACCTCTGAGCTACACCCCAGCCCTTTTTTATTTGAAAACAGGGTCTCACTAAGTTGCTGAGGGTCTCACTAAGTTGCTCAGGCTGGCCTCGAACCTGTGATCCTCCTGTCTCAGCCTCCCAAGTACTGGGATTACAGGCATGCACAACATGCCTGGCCTCATTGGAATTTTTCTGTATATCATGTGTGGAGGTGTTGCTCTGACACCCAGCTATTTGTGTGGCTTGCTCATTCAGGGCTCTGTTCCCATGCTGCCTTCTCCAGGAAGCCCTCCCTGACCATCCCAGCTGAAGAGATATGTGCTTTACCCAGTTTGTTTTCTTCACCACTCTCCCTGAAAATCCATTATATGTCTATTTATTTGCTTATTTGTTTTTATCTCCTCCACCAGAATTCAAAATCTGTGGGGTTGCGTTTTAGTTTCTTTTTGTCAGGAAAGGTGGTCAAGCCAGGCTTTGGAGCGGATGACTCAAGTTTGCATTGGGCAGGTTGTGTGATCTTGGACAAGGTGCTTGGCTGTTTTCTGTCTGTCTTCATCCATGAAATGGAGATGATTGGGAGGCTGCAACAGGAGGATCATAGGTTCAAGGCTAGCCTCAGCAACATAGCAAGACCCTCAGCAACTTAGCAAGACCCTGTTTCCAAATAAAAGATAAAACAGGGCCGGGGGCATAGCTTGGAAATTGAATGTCCCTGAGTAGCTAGGCAAGGTGGAACACTCCTGTAATCCCAGTACTTGAGAGGCTGAAACAAGAGGACTGCAAGTTCGAGGACAGCCTCAGCAAGTAGTGAGACTCTCATCAACCTAGCGAGATCCTGTTTCAAGGTAAAAATAAAATAGGACTGAGGGTATAGCTTGGAGGTAGAATGCCCCTGGGTACGAACCCCAGTGCTACAAAATATAAAATGAAATAAAATGGGGATGACCCCCCAGAATATATGTCCATATTCTTTTTTTTTTTTCTTTGCGGTACCGGGGATTGAACCCAGGGGCGTTCTACCTCCAAGCTACACCCCTGGCCCTATTTTTTTATATTTTATTTTGAAACTGGGTCTCACGAAGTTGCAGAGGGCCTCACTAGGTAGAGAGAGAGAGAGAGAGAGACAGGAAGAGAGAGAGAGAGAGAGAGAGAGAGAGAGAGCGAGCTGAGGCTGGCCACGAACCCGGATCCTCCAGTCTCCGCCTCCCAAAGTACTGGGATTACAAGCGTGCGCCACCACGCCCGGCTGATATATGTCCATATTCTAATACCTGGACCCTGCGAATGTGATCTTAACTGGAGAAAGGGTCTCTGCAGATGAAAGTAAAATGAGCATTTTTTTTCAGGAGTTGCCAATTTTATTTATTATTTTTTGTGGTACTGGGGATTAAACCCAGGGGCATTCTACCTCTGAGCTATACCCCCAGCTAAAATGAGGATCTTGAGTTGAGATCGTCCCAGGGTACCTGGGTGGCTCTAAATCAATAAGTATCTTAGACTGGAGTGGAGCGGCTTGGAAGGTGATAGTTGTCAATCTTCATGGAAAGAGAACCTCTGATGCTCTCAGCTGCCATGAGCATGCTAGGCCTGGAGTTTCTGCACTTCAGACAAACCTAAGTGCTACCCTGCTGGCTTCTCCAGATGATCTTGAAGGTCTCTCTCCAAGATCTGGGTCTTCTCACCAGGAACTATCTGGCCTTTCTTGAATTAGTGAGCAAACTGGTTTCAGTTTCACCATTGATAAAATGGGAATGTAACATGTAACTGTCAGGACAGCCGAGGTTATGCTACATAACAGGTGGTCCCACACAAAGCCCAGAGTGCCAAGCTGGAAGAGGCTGAGTTTCCAGAGTCCATATATGTTGCCTACCAGCAATGGGAGAAACAAGACCACAAAGAGTACTCCATTAAGAGGTAAATCCTGCTGGGTGTGGTGGTGCACACTTGTAATCCCAGTACTTGGGAGGCGGAGACCAGAGGCTCCAGGTTCGTGGCCAGCCTCAGCTACTTAGTGAGGCCTCCGCAACTTCGTGAGACCCGGTTTCAAAATAAAGTATAAAAAATAGGACCGGGGGTGTAGATCGGAGGTAAAACGCCCCTGGGTTCAATCCCCAGTACTGCAAAAAAAAAAAAAAAAA
>PVJS01042842.1:0-17325 GCA_004027185.1 Glis glis
AGCAACTTAGTGAGACTCTCATCAACCTAGTGAGACCCTGTTTCAAAATAAAAATAAAATAGGGCTGGGGATGTAGCGCAGAAATAGAATGCCCCAGGGCTCAATCCCCAGCACCACACACACACACACACACACACACACACACACACACACGCACACACACACCACTCACACACACACACAAACACCCTCACAAAATGGTCTGGCCTCCTCCGCCAGACACTGGCCTGAGCAGCAGAACCTTTAAAAGCTTCCCGGTGACTCCAGTGTGCAGTCAAATTTTGCAAACCACCATCCATGGTCAAATTTGTATCTGCAGCCAGTGGATTAATTTGTCAGTTTGGCACAGTGGCACATGTCTGTAATCCTAGTACTTGGAAGGCTGAAATGGGAGGATCACAGGTTTGAAGCCAGCATTGTGGGGTAACTTAGTGAGACCTGTTTTGTTTTGTTTTGTTGGTGGTACTAGGAATTGAACCCAGGGGCATTCTACCTCGGAGCTACACCCTCAACTCTATTTTTATTTTGAAACAGGGTCTCACTAGGTTGATGAGAGTCTCACTACTTGCTGAGGTTGTCCTCAAACCTGCAATCCTCCTGTCTCGGCCTCCCAAGTACTGGGATTACAGGTGTGCACCACCACATCGGCTGTAAGACCTTTTTCAAAATAAAAAATAAAATAGAGCTAGTGGTGTAGCTCAGAAGTAGAATGCTCCTGGTACAATCCACAGTATCACCAAAAAAAAAAAAAAAAGATTCCTGGCACGCCCTGCTTAAAAAAAAATTTAATTTGCTATTTGAAAATGCCAAAAGCTGGGCATGGTGGCGCACACTTGAAATCTCAGTACTTGGGAGGCTGAGACCAGAGGATCCGGGTTTGCGGCCAGCCTCAGCTACTTAGTGAGGCTCTCTGCAACTTAGTGAGACCCTGTTTCAAAAATAAAGAATAAAAAAAATAAGGCCTGGGGTGTAGCCCAGAGGTAGAATGCCCCTGGGGTTCAATCCCTGGTACTAAAAAAGGAAAAGAAAATGCCAAAGCATATTCAAAAAAGATAAATATAAGTCTGGTAGACAACAAAAAGACTACTATCAAAACGAATGAACTAACCAGGTGTGGTGGTGTACGCCTGTAATCCTAGTACTTGGGAAGCTGAGATAGGAGGATCGCAGGTTCATGGCCAGCCTCAGCTACTCAGCGAGCCCCTCCACGACTTAGACCGTGTTTCCAAATAAAAAATTAAAAATAGGGCTGGGGTGTATCTCAGAAGCAGAATGTCCATGGGTTCAATCCCCAGTAACACACACACACACACACACACACACACACACACACTCACTGAACTAAAAGTGAGGCATGGTAGCACACATCTGTAGTCCCAGCTACTCAAGGCTGAGGCAGGAAAGTTGCTTGAGCCATTAAGTTTAAGGCCTGCTTGAGCAATACAGCAAGACCATGTCTCAAAAAATAAATAAAAAACAAAATTATGTCATTTGCAGAAAATGGGTGGAACTACAGAATACCATGCTAAGGGAGATCAGCCAGTCTCAGAAGGTCAAGGGTCATGTTTTCTCTCATATGTGGAAGCTAGAAAGAAAATAGGAGACAAAAGGGACTTCCAGCGAGAGAAACCAGTAAATGTGGGGACTGAGGAAGGAGTTGGAAAGGGGAGAAACGAGGCTTGAGGAAGGAAACAGTTCCAGTAAGGTTCTATCTACACATGAAGATATCACTACCGATCTCACTAACATGTATAGGGAGGGAGGTGGGGAAATGGAGTGGGATATGGAGGGAAATACACCACGTGATGTGTGTAGGCATTTATTTATCACTTTGAATCTCACTATGATGTACAATTACAATGAGCCAATAAATTATTAAAAATAAATAAATAAATAAAGCCAGGTGTGGTAGTGCACGCCTATGATCCCAGTACTTGGGAGGCTGAGACAGGAGGACCACAAGTTCAAAGCCAGCCTCAGCAATTTAGGGAGGCTCTTGGCAACTTAGTGAGACCCGTTTCAAAATAAAATAGGGCTGGGGGTATAGCTTAGAGGTAGAACACCCCTGGGTTCCATCCCTAGTACCCAAAATAAGTAAATAAATAAATAAAACCCAGCAGGCGGAATGGCACATGCCTGTAATTCCAGTACTTGGGAGGCTGAAAGAGGAGGATCACAAGGTGTGCGCTAGGGCAGTATTTTAAGTGAATGAGCACCTCTGCGTTACTACACTGACAATCAGAAAATTTAGTCTCTTTGACAGGGTTTGTATGTTAGTACCACATCTCTATCCTAAGACAAGTTTTATCCTAGAATATGGGACCAGAAGTCAGAAGATGAGGGACCTTAGACCGCGTTCATGAGTCACTGGACCTCTCTAAGCTCAATTTCCTCATCAAAAAATGGTGTTATAAGCCACTGGCCTACCCTAAGTTTGAGGGTTAAATGAAACTATTTGTGAAGATGTCTGTACATGATAAATATCATAAATATAATGTAGCACTAGAAATATTTTTCTAGCCGGGCGTGGTGGTGCACACTTGTAATCCCAGTACTTTGGGAGGAGGAGACTGGAGGATCTGGGTTCGCGGCCAGCCTCAGTTCTCTCTCTCTCTCTCTCCCTGTCTCTCACTCTCTCTCTCTCTACCTAGTGAGGCCCTCCGCAACTTCGTGAGACCCGGTTTCAAAATAAAGTATAAAAAATAGGGCTGGGGGTGTGGTGCGGAGGTAGAAGGCCCCTGGGTTCAATCCCCGGTACCGCAAAAAAAAAAAAATTTTTTTTCTAAAATATTACTGAGTTATAAATTTTAAGACTGTTAATTCTGCTATTATAATATTCAACATGTATAATTTCATTGCACATAAATATATTTTTCACTGAACTCAATATATCTTATGTGCCTTTCTTCTTTTTTTTTTTTTTTTTGCGGTGTGTGTGAAACTGGGGATGAACCCAAGGGGCTCTATCACTGAGCTACATCCCCGGATCTTTTTATTTTTGTTTTGAGACAGGGCCTTGAACCCACTATCCTTAGCTGGGATTACAATCCTGTGTCACCACGCCTAGCTTTGTGTCCACTTCTAGCAGTTATCTTTAAAGGTACAAATTAAGGGTATTCCTAAAACCTTTTTTTTTTGTGTGGTACTGGGGATTGAACCCAGGGACATTCTACATCCGAGCTACACCCCCAGCCCAATTTTTTATTCTTTATTTTTGAAATAGGGTCTCACTAAGTTGCGAAGGGCTTCACTAAGTAGCTGAGGCTGGCAGTGAACCTACGATCCTCCTGTCTCACCCTCCCTCCCAAGTACTGGGATTACAAGCATGTGCCACCACGTCCAACCTTCATTAACTTTATTTTATTTATTTATTTATTTATTTATTTATTTATTTATTTTGCAGTATTGGGGATTGAACGTAGGGGCATTCTACTTCCGAGCTATACCCCCAGCCCTATTTTTTATTCTTCATTTTGAAACAGGGTCTCATTAAACTGCGGAGGGCCTCACTAAGTAGCTGAGGCTGGCCGCAAACCTGCGATCCTCCTGTCTCAGCCTCCCAAGTACTGGGATTACAAGTGTGTGCCACCATGCCCGGCTCTTTTTTATTTTTATTTTTTTAATTCTGAAACAGGGTCTCACTAAGTAGCGAAGGGTGGCCTTGAACCTGCAATTCTCTTGTCTCAGCCTCCCAAGTACTGGGATTACAGGTGTGTACCACCACATGTGGTCAGCAATTCTTTTATAAAATGTAGACTACGTTATTTTAGAAATGTTGACTCATCTCTATTTGGTGTCTTTTGTTTTTGGGTTTTTTGGTTTTTGTTTTTTTTGTGTGTGCTGGGGATTGAACCAGGGGCGCTCTACTACTGAGCTACACCCTCAGCCCTTTTTATTCTTTGTTTTGAAACAAAGTCTTATTAAATTTCTGAGGGACTCTCTAAGTTGGTGAGGCTGGCCTCAAACCTGTGACCCTCCTGTCTCAGCCTGACAAGTACTGGGATTACAGGTATGTACCACCACGCCCAGTTTATTTTGCTGTTTTAATGAGGGCATATTTTAATCCTAGCAATATATTACTTTCCTGGCACTTCTTATTTTTACAGAGTATTTTGTCATGTTTGGTCAATTCATTTATGAAGGCACTAATTCTACATATCTACATATAATTTATGCATGGAAACATCTTTGTCTCAACATAGGTTTTATTATATATATATATTTTTTTTTTTTTTTTTTTTGCAGTACCGGGGATTGAACGCAGGGGCGTTCTACCTCGGCGCTACGCCCCCGGCCCTATTTTTTATACTTTATTTTGAAACCGGGTCTCACGAAGTTGCGGAGGGCCTCACTAGGTAGAGAGAGAGAGAGAGAGACAGGGAGAGAGAGAGCGAGAGCGCTGATGCTGGCTGTGAACCCGGATCCTCCGGTCTCCGCCTCCCAAAGTACTGGGATTACAAGTGTGCGCCACCACGCCTGGCGTTTTATTATATTTTTCAACTTTCACAGGTCACAGTATGAAAGACCTGATTTATCTTAGAAATACATACACTTTTACCTTTTATTATTCTCTATTACACATCTTTTCTTTTTTTTTTTTTTTGCGGTACTGGGGATTGAACCCAGGGGCATTCTACCTCCGTGCTACACCCCCGGCCCTATTTTTTTATACTTTATTTTGAAACCGGGTCTCATGAAGTTGCAGAGGGCCTCACTAGGTAGAGAGAGAGAGAGAGAGTGCGCGCGCGCTGGGGCTGGCCGGGAACCTGGATCCTCCAGTCTCTGCCTCCCAAAGTACTGGGATTACAAGTGTGCGCCACCACGCCCGGCTGCACATCTTTTCTAATGGTAATCAGAAGACTTAATTTACTATAAAATAGGAAAACAACAGCTATCTTAAATTATAGGGTTATTTTAAGCCAGGCATGGTGGCGCACACTTGTAATCCCAGTACTTGGGAGGCTGAGACAGGAGGACCCAGGTTCATGGCTGGCCTCAGCTACTTAGTGAGGCCCTCCGCAACTTAGTGAGACCCTGTTTCAAAATAAAGAATAAAAAATAGGGCTGGGGGTGTAGGTCAGAGGTAAAATACCCCTGGGTTCAATCCCCAGTACCAAAAAAAAAAAATTATAGGGTTATTTTAAGGATTAAGTGAATTAAGGACTATAAGAGCCACTGGCATGTGGCAATAAGTGATCATTTCCTACAGTTTTAGGTATCATTTTAGATATAGTTTACAGTGTAGTTTATAGACCCTAGGTTTAATCACCAGGACTGCAAAGAAAAATGTTTATAGTTTAGTTATATATAGTACTTTGCATTTTACATATTTAGATATTTTAGAAAGTCAACTGCACTCTTCAACTCTTAAGAAAAATTAAAGTTTGGAGTTTGTAGTGGCAATCTATGGCCAGTGCTTGAAGTAAAATGAGTGGGTCCTTTTAGACACTGTATACATTCCAACTGATACTTAGATTTTAAAGATTCATGAATCCATTGAACAAGGAAGAATTAACTCCAGCATTTATACTACACAGGATATTATTTGAAGTTATGTTCTTTTGAAATAATACTTTATTCAACCATATTGTACTTTAATTTTCAAATCTGATCTAACCATTCTCCAAAGTGAATAAAGCTTTGCCCTCTGGAAAAAACCTAAAAATTTTAAAAATGATCATTTCCTTCACACATACATGTTCATTTGTTCGTTCGTTCATTCATTCATTCATTCACCCACCTCTCATGGGATTCTGTCTTACAAACAGAAGTTAAATGTCACCTCCTAAATAACCCAGTCACTTGGGAAAGGCTACACTACGAATCAGGCCTGATGTCACCAAATGCTAGAGGAACAGGGTTAGCATGACAACGCATCTTAAGCATCTTACGTTCTGATAAGGCCAGTTTCCACTGAACTGCTTCCTGTGCCAGTTCTTTAAGTTTCTTCTTTAGATCCCTGCTGGTTTTCTTATAGAAATAAAGATCTTTTTCCAGCTGCTGGATTTTATCTTCATATGTTTTTAAGGTTTCTATTATGCCTTCTCCATCTTGCTCTATAAAAACAGAAACTTATATTTAGACCTGGTTTTATTTTATTTTATTTTGGTGGTACTGGAGATGGAACACAGGGGCATTTTGCCTCTGAGCTATACCCTCAGCCCTATTTTATTCTTTATTTTGAAACAGGGTCTCACTAAGTTGCCGAGGGCCTCACAAGTTTGCTGAGGCTGGCCGCGAACCTGTGATCCTCCTGTCTCAGCCTCCTAAGTACTGGGATTATAAGCGTGCACCACCACGCCCCAATGATTCAAAATTATACTTTAACATAGCCTCAGACTATCCTTAAAGGGTCACAAGCATGTTAAACATATTTGTTACCTGAATGGATTTGTTTTCAGCTACAATTTGTATTCTTCTGCCTGTAACATTTTTCAAAGTATTGAGCCCTTAGTCACCTCCTCCACCCTACTCCCACTAATCACTATATGTTCACGTTTCTTAAGCATTTTTTGCAGTTGCTACTGACAAGACTTATCCTTTAGAAAAGCAGAAATAGATTTTTTTTATAAAAAGTTTGGAACTTTGTCCATCAGCTACATTAACATCTTAAAGTTTGTATCGCGAACTGTGCTCATATGGAAAGCCTAGGGTTTATTGCCCCCAGAAATATATAGCCAAGCCAGGCACAGTGGCACACACCTGTCAGTTCTTGGGAGGCTGACATAGGACGATCACAGGTTCACAGCCAGCCTCAGCTACTTAGTGAGGCCCTCCCCAACTTAGTGAGACCCTGTTTCAAAATAAAGAATAAAAAATAGGGCTGGGGGTATAGCTTGGAGGTAGAATGCCCCTGGGTTTAATCCCCAGTACCGCAAAATAAATAAATAAATAAATTGATAGCTGGGCTTGATGGCACATGCCTATAATCCCAGTACCTAGGAGGCTGAGACAGGAGGATCATAGGTTCGAGGCCAGCCTCAGCAACTTAGCAAGACTCTCAGAAACTTAGTGAGACCCTGTTATAAAATAGGGCTGGGGATGTAGCTCAAAGGTAGAATGCCCCTAGGTTTGATCCCCAGTACTACAAATTAAATAAATAAATAAATAAATAAAATAGGAGCCAGGCGTGGTGGCACATGCTTGTAATCCCAGTACTTGGGAGGCTGAGACAGGAGGATCACAGGTTCACGGCCAGCCTCAGCTACTTAGTGAGGCCCTCCACAACTTAGTGGAGGGCCTAAAAAATAGGGCTGGGGGTGTAGCTCAGAGGTCGAATGTCCCTGGATTCAATCCCTGGTACCACAAAAAAAAAAAGAGATCTAAAGTAAGGGAAGGAGAGCAGGTTTGAATGCAGTGATGTATAGGATCCTGTCATTAGGCAACTGGTTGCTAATTGATCAGTTACAGCATTAACTTAGAGGCAAGTTGCCTCAACACTCAGATTCATATATATTTCAATTTCATGCTTCCTCAGGTTGCTTCTGCCACATCCCTTTTGACCCACTTTCAGCGACCGACTCCTGAGACTCGAGAGTGAGCGACCTGGCTGAGCAGTCACAGTTCCTGTTGCCATGGCAGCTGTTTGCGTACTGGCCGTGTGCCCAGGTAGCGTGAGGCCCGGTTGCTGACAGTCTCTTTCTAAAGCAGCGGTGACGGTTGCACTGCGCTCACTGGCAACAGCTCATCAGTGGTAGACTAGTTTTGACCTAAGATCTAACCTTGATGCATCAAATTTTACAACCAACTGACAAGTAAAACAAGAAACATGTCTAGGAATAGGACAGAGCCTATCACTTTAATTTTAGGAATGTGAAACAATTTACATGTCATAGTACTGTATTCCTGGAAGACAGAAAAATTTTAAGTGCACACCAAAAAGCCAGACGTAATCCCACATTTCTACATAAAAACTAGACCAACGCTGGGTATGGTGGCGCACGCTTGTAATCCCAGTACTTGGGAGGCTGAGACCAGAGGATCCGGGTTCGCAGCCAGCCTCAGCTACTTAGTGAGGCCTCCGCAACTTAGTGAGACCCTGTTTCAAAAAATAAAGAATAAAAAAAAAGTGCTGGGGCTGTAGCTCAGAGGTAGAATGCCCCTGGGTTCTATCCCCAGTTCCGCAAAAAAAAAGAAAAAAAATTAGACCAACAACAAACAGGACTGCAGTATTCTTTTGTGTGTGCTAGGAGGAAGGGTTGGCATTTCTAGCATGAACAGCCCTACATCAAAGTCAACTATCCCCAAACATGTAACCAAAACATGTTAAAGTCAAAAACGTGTTTAAGTAGCAACTCTTCATACATGTTGGGTTTTTACGGGATAAATTCTGTCCTGTCTTCCTTCCTCTGTACTCTCCCCATTGCCTTTCTCTAACTAACAGGCGGGGGTAGTTACCTGTGAAGTGATGTAGCAGCAGCTGCATCTTTTGCTCGTGTTCCTTTTGCTGGAGGGTCAGTCTCCGGTCACACTGCAGTCTCAGGTGTTCCAGTGCAGATTCCAGCTCACGCACCACATTATCCCGTTCCAGAACCTTCATTTTAATTTCTTCATTCTCTAACTGTTGTTTCCGTCCAGCTTCTCGCAAATTAACTACCTAACAAAGACAATTGTTTTACCTTTTAAGTGTGTCTTAGCCTAATACAAAAGATGAGTCTACTTTCCTTGGGCTACATAAAGATGAACTCCTTAATCTCCATAGTATAAGCGCTTCCCTAGGCAAATGCTTTGTAGCATACCCACAAAATAACCTAACAGCCTTTTAAATTTATTGGAATTCTGAATTAGTAGTGCTTTCATTTTTAGTAAAATGTTGCTCTAATAATCACCCATTCAAAACTTCTTATATGTGATCTCCGTAATTGACATTTTATAATTCTGTCATTATATTTCTCTGGTCTATGTGGATCTTGAGAAGCTTGAGGGCTTTCTTTTTCTTTTGGTGGTGGTGCTGGAGATTGAACTCGGGTTCTGGGTGAGTGGTGCTGGGGATGAACCCAGGGGCACTCTACCACTGAGTTATATCCCTAGCACTTTTTTTGTTTCTTATTTTGCTAAGCTGCTGAGGCTGGCTTTGAACTTGTGATCCTCCTGCCTCAGCCTCCCATTAGCTGGGATTATAGGCATGCGCCACTCTGCTCAGCTAAAGCCTCTTGCAACATCTAGATAATTCTCCACTTTAATCCCAAGATGGATGTTATAAATAAGTGAAATAACTTTTGTGTGTGTGTGTGTGTGCGTGTGTGTGTTGTACTGGGGATGGAGCTCAGGGGCATACTACCTCTCAGCTACACCCCCAGCCCTATTTTATTTTATTATTATTATTATTTTTTTTTTGCGGTACTGGGGATTGAACCCAGGGGCGTTCTACCTCCGCGCTACACCCCCGGCCCTATTTTTTATCCTTTATTTTGAAACCGGGTCTCATGAAGTTGTGGAGGGCCTGACTAATTAGCTGAGGCTGGTCGTGAACCTGGATCCTCCGGTCTCTGCCTCCCAAGTACTGGGATTACAAGTGTGCACCACCACGCCCGGCCTTATTATTATTTTTTTGAAACAGGGTCTTACTAAGTTGCTAAGGCTGGCTGCAAACCTGCAATCCTCCTGTCTCAGCCTCCCAAGTACTGGGATTACAAGCATGTGCTACCACGTTGGGCTGTGAAAGAATTTTAAAACCATAAACAGAGGTTCAGTTTCAGGTCTTGCATTTTATCTGTTGGGTTCTCCTCTGCTGATATGAACTAAAAATATCAGACACAATGTCTATGTCACAGAACTTGTTAATAATCTAATGACCTTCTCTCTAGAGCAATACTCATTTCTACAAAGGCTCCCAGGATCAAAAGGTCTACCAATGGTGGCTAGGGTAGGAACCCCTGCTTTAAGCATAGCAAAAAGAGTTATCTATATCCTAGCCTGGGATAGTACCCACTATTTTTCCGACCTCCAAACACTCAGCAATAGGACTGGCTACTAACCATGATTATCCAAGAGGAAGCAGTATATAAGATTTTCCTTCATTTTTTTAATCTTTATTCCACACAACTAGAACTTTTAAACTCTTCAGTGTTTTATTTTCATCAATTATCTGATATCTCCATAAATTGAATATACTTTTCTTTAAAGAGTTATTCAGTTATTTAATACTTCATAATATATGTCTGTTTGTATGTTTGTTTGTTTGTTTGAGGTATTGGGGATTGAACCCAGGACCTCACACATGCTAGGCAAGCACTCTACCACTGAGCTACATCCCCAGCCCCATAATATATACCTGAAGTGGAAAATATATTAGAGAAAAGATGGATAGAATTCTCAATGCTATGAAACGTCTCTGGATCAAATAAACTGTCAAATTCATATAAAATAAAATATTTAATTGACTTAAGCTCAGATTAATAAAATGTTACTGCCTTTGCCACCGAGGCACCCCTTCTTCCTTTCAACTCACACATTATGGTTGAGAAAGGACAAGTTTACCCTGCCTTACCGAAACATGGAGGCCCTTGACTTTTCATGAATGTTGCACAGCAACATCCACATCTAGAACCAAGAAATACTACAGAAGGAATATGATTTAAATTTTTTGGTTTGTAAAACTATTTTTAAAAGCTCTTCACTTGAAAAGCCCTCCAATTGTAAGCACCTCACCAAGTTAGGCCTGTATATTTGGATAATCACAAAGCTTTCAGATAACACTCAAAACTATAAAGAGAAGTCATGCTTAAATTTCAAGTTATACTATCAAATCTTTGAGCCTTTCAATCTCTTTAAAAATTCAACATAAATATGATAACATAAAATTCAACATAAATATGACCCCTCCTAATAAGACAAATACTGTTCCTCAAAAACAAACCTTATTGAAATATCTGAAAAGAATAGCTCTAATCTCAGCAGGATTCAGGCAAGTTAGTTTTTCCAAGACATTTGCTTCACTATGAGAGAGATTTTGGAACGATGCTCTAAGCAAGCTCTGGCGACTCCGGATACTTTCATTCTTGTATTCAATTGCAGCTTCCAAAGCTTCAATCCCTTCTTCAAGTTGGAAAAGAACATGTTCTTCCTAGATATAATACAATAGAAATCACTCACTTTAAATGAAATAGTATAACCTCAACTTTGTCATATATTCAGCTGTTACTATGCTATCTGAGTTAAATGGACATTACTACTCTTTCACTAAAATTTAAGAAAATGTTTGAGTTCTTGTTACATTATACAATGCAGTGTGTGTGTGTGTGTGTGTGTGTGTGTGTGTGTGTGTGTGTAACATATCATCACTGAGTCTCCTATACCCCCCAGCCCTTTTTATTTTTTTATTTTGAAACAGGGTCTCCCTAAATTGCTGAGGGCCTTGTTAAATTGTTGAGGCTGGCCTCAAACCTGTAATCCTCCTATCTTAGCCTCCTAAGTACTGGGATTACAAGTGTGCACCACCATGCCCAGCTCCTAAGTGCATTTTCTACGTCAGTACTTCTACTAGTGAGATCTAGAGACCCCTTGCTGTCCTTCTAATGACCTATCAAAACAATATATTGCTGGGGAAAAAAAAGAAGAAACACATTTAGCTTAGGTTATTAAGAACTAGGAATCAGAAGACAGTCTTGGTGGTGATGGGGAAGGAAAAGTATGGCTTAACAAAAAAGTAGCAAAGATTTCAGGGCATGAAACATTTCATAAGGTTCTTATGAAATGTTATTAACAGGGATATATAGGCATTAAAATGGTGGCAGCAGCCGGGCGTGGTGGCGCACGCTTGTAATCCCAGTACTTGGGAGGCTGAGATAGGAGGATCACAGGTTTGCGGCCAGCCTCAGCTACTTAGTGAGGCCCTCCGCAACTTAGTGAGAGCCTGTTTCAAAATAAAGAATAAAAAATAGGGCTGGGGGTGTAGCTTGTAGGTAGAATGCCCCTGGGTTCCATCCCTAGTACTGCAAAAAAAAAAAAAAATGGTGGCAGCATAACATTTTTTTCATGTATCAGAGATGTCGTCCTTGGTAGGAAAATAAAAACCTGATGAATTCCTGTCAGCAAAACTCCAAGTTCTTTGAACTATGCAAATACATGTTATTTGTGGTGGTGGTGGTGGGGTGGGAATCCTGATCTTTGGTAAGAAATTATTTCATATTGTAGGAGTTGGGTATATATTTCTGTATCCCTATACCTATTGTGAAGGCCACCTAAGCTAAGATCCTGGAGGGCAGACTGACTTCTTCATACGCATATCCTTACTGCCCAGCATAGCACTTATCACATGGTTCAAGTATCTATTGAATGAGTTATTGAAGGGAGAGGAAATAGATATTTTCCTATGTCATTGGTTATTTTTCTCTACTCCTTCCTTCAGCATCCCAAAGGAAAATAATGTGAATATTTCTGATCTACCTAAAGAATAGAGTGACTTCTGAAACTATATTTTTTTGGAATTCAGGAAACAGGTATGTAGTAACCCAGTCTAGCAATAGGTTGAACAATACTTATTTTTAAAAATCATTTTATAAAATCTTCTGACATTTTGAAAAAAAATGTTCAAGAGCCATTCTATTTCTCTGTGCAATCAATATCCATCAGGAATTCAATGATTTGATAATTGCTCCCTAAGGAACAAAATAATATTTACCTTTTTTAAGAGGAAGAAAATCTATAAATACTGAAAGGGACTTAGGTGAATAACAAAAATTCCGAACTAAGAGTGAATTATCCAAAGAATATATTTGACTTTCGGATTCATATTGTGATTTTATTTATTTATTTAATATATTTTTTGGTACTGGGGATTAAACCCAGGGCCTTCTACCTCCGAACTACACCCCCAGCCCTTTTTATTTTTTATTTTGAAACAGGGACTCGTTAAGTTGCTGAGGCCATCCTTGAATCTGTAATCCTCCTGTGTCAGCTTCCCAAGTACTGGGATTACAGGTATGTGCCACCACTTCTGGCTCTGTGATTATATTTTACCAAAAACAAATGTGAAAGGAGTTTGCCTTTATATATGCCTAAGAACAATTTAGTATAAATTTAGTTTCTACAATTTTGCATCTAAGTTAAGGAAGTGCAGATGATAATGGTGCTACAGAACCCTGAGGATAGCGCACTCCAGGGGCTAGCCTTGGTGGCTCCCTCTAATTCAGCAGTAGGTGTAAGTTGACAAGTGGCCGTGGGAAACTGTCCTGGGATGAAAATTTGCCCAACACTACACAAACCACAGGTTATAAAGAGTTGACTACACATTATCATAGTGCACTGCTTTTCAAACTATAATGTGCACTGAGGAGCCTATTAAAATTCAGATTCTGATGCAGCAGGTCTAGAAGCAGCCTGAGGGTCTGCATTTTAAATAGGATCCCCCACCCCAGGTGGTGCTATTGCTACTAGTCCAGAGACAAGCAACAAGGACCAAAAGTAGCGGTGTCCAAACATTGTGAACCACACATCCCATCCCTATCAGTAGAAAAAAAAAAAAAAAGCTAACAAAAACTTCTGAGCAAGCACTGCATATATATTTCTCTAAATGAATGTTCTAATATAAAATATGGAATTGAAAGTTTAAAAGATCAAATAAACAAAACAGTTCTTATATTTTCTTCCAGTATCCCACTTACAAGGCAATAGCTTTGTATTATAGAAAACTAGAGTTGTCATCTGTAGCAATTTAGATGAAACTAGAGGACGCTATTGTTAAATGAAATAAGCCAAGCACAGAAAGATGAATACTGCATGTTCTTACTCATTTGTGGAAGCTGAAAAAGTTGATCACATAGAAGTAGAGTCAAATAGTCAAATAGGTCTCTAGATACTAGGAAGGGTAGGTGGGGTACAGAGTGGTTGCTAATTGGTACCAGAATACAGTTGGGGGAATTAATACTAATGCTCCATAGTATATTAGGGTAACTAGAGTCTACAATATATTATCCATTTCAAAATTACTAGAAGAGGTGGAAGGTACCTAACACTTAGAAAATATTTGAGGAGATTTAAATGCTAAATACCCTGATTTGATCACTGCACATTATACACATGTACTTGATTTTGAATTATAACACTGTTCCCCCATAAATAATATATCTATAATATATATTGAATAAAAAGAAAACTAAAGTTCAGATTTTTAGAAAACTTTTAATCTCCAGATTTTATCAAAAAGGAGGTGATTTGTCTATAGTAAGTTGTTGGGTAATCCTCTTTTAATACAATGATCTAATGTCTATCACTTCCTATAAAGTAATACAATTAGAAGCCAGGTGTGGTGGCACATGTTTGTAATCCCAGTACTTGGGAGGCTGAGACAGGAGGATCTCAGGTTTGAGGACAGCCTCAGCAAGTAGTGAGACTCTCATCAACCTAACAAGACCCTGTTTCAAAATAAAATAAAATAGGACTGGAGGTATAGCTCAGAGGTAGAATGCCCCAGGTTCAATCCACACACACACACGCACACACACACACACACACACACACACACACACACACAAAGTAATACAATTAGGAAGAATATTTCATTTTAGAAAAATAGTTTTAAGCAAATGAGCAAACCATTCCACCTAGATTCCGTTGATGTCTTGTGTCACTTTAGAGTCTCATATTTCCAATCATCTGCTATTGTCAGATCTATTCAGGAATATTAATCTTGGCTTTAAAACTGTGGTGAGAGCACAACCTACTTCAGAGGACACAAAGGAGAACCAACCATGGGGGGACACGTGCGCAAGACTATCGGGAAGCCCAGCAACTGTGGGAGGCTCATCATTCCCTCAGACCAATCCAGACTGGCTGCTCATTAGGGATTGCACGTGGTGCTACAGTTTCACCACAAATCCTTAAATGTTCTTAGTTTTTAGTTACAGAACTCCACATGAAATAGAAGCCTTGATAATAATGGGACCTCTACCCTCGTAAAAACATAGTTTGCTCATTCGAATTGTTCTATCTAAACTGGCCTTCTCTCTCATATCTGACATGTTTTTCATGTTTTCTTTCTCCTATCTCCCATGTTTTCCATAATTCAGTTCAAGATTCTGATCCACCAAGACTGCCTTGATATATCTTCCCCCAAATGATCACTGCATTGCCATGCATAAATAATGTAATAAGAATAGTTTAATCATATTAACCATAACGTGCTTTTTTATGTTTTTTTGATGTTCAGAGGTTTCTTATATTTCTACCTCTGGAGGTGTGTGTGTGTGTGTGTGTGTGTGTGTGTGTGTGTGTGTGTGTTTGTGTTCCCTTAAGGATTGAACCCAGGGCATTCTACCTCCAAGCTACACCCCCAGCCCTATTTTTTATTCTTTATTTTGAAACAGGGCCTCACAAAGTTATAGAGGGCCTCACTAAGTAGCTGAGGCTGGCTGCAAACCTGCCATCCTCCTGTCTTAGCCTCCCAAGTACTGGGATTACAAGCATGTGCCACCACACCTGGCTTATTTTTTAATTTTGAAACAGGGTCTCACCAAGTTGCTTTGGGCCTTGCTATGTTGCTGAGGCTGGCCTCAAACCTGTAATCCTGTTTCATCCTCCCAAGTACTGGAATTACAGGTGTGCACCACCATGCCCGGCTTAGAGAATTTTCTTATATTTCTGTCTCTTTTCCCACAGAGTATGAATTTCTCAAGGGAAGCATATTTTCTACTTATCTTGTTTTCTTCATAAGGCCTTATAACAGTTGTAGACAGGCAGAATTCCTTAAATGGTTAAGTTTTGCTGCATCTTAGACTCTCATTAAGCTTGGGACTCCAATTTTTTTTTTTTTTTTGGCGGTACTGGAGATTGAACCCAGGAGCATTCTACCTCTGAGCTACAACACCCCAGCTCTATTTTTTATTCTTTTATTTTGAAACAGGGTCTTACTAAGTTGCGGAGGGCCTCAATAAGTAGCTGAGGCTGGCGGTGAACCCGGCATATCCTCCAGTCTCAGCCTCCCAAGTACTGGGATTACAGGCGTGCGCCACCATGCCCGGCTTTCCAATTTTTTTTATATACTTTTATTGGTGCAATGTAATTATACATCATAGTGAGATTCAAGGTGATACAAATATACATGCACACATCAATTGGTATACTCCCTCCATATTTGGAGCTCCAATTTAATACCTTGGAAGGAAGCCTGATTCTGGGAGCCTCTGGGCAGCTACTCAAAGTAAGTTTTAAAATAGGGCAGTACAGGTATATAATGTTTCTTCAGCTGCCACTTAGCCCTCAATCTAATTAGTCTTCAATTCCTTTCATCAATCCAATGAACAATAATCTAATTTCATGTTATCCTTTCTCCTGTTTCTTCTTTTTTTCCTCTTTTTTTATTTATTTTTTGAAACAGGGTCTCGCTAAATTGCTGAGGATAGCCTCAAACCTGTGATCCTCCTGTCTCAGCCTTCTAAGTACTGGGATTACAGGTGTATGCCACCACACCTGGCTACGTTTCTTCTTATCTAGCCCCCTTAACTTCTCTCTGGCCCCGATCTAGCCCACCATACAACTCAACAAGGCATATGATCCCCAGCAATTTACCTTCTTTTAGCAATGTTCCCTTGCTTTAATAATGATATAACATCAATGATAAATATTTGCAGAGAAAATTCTGGCTCAAAAATATCTTTGATAAAGTAAGGTATGTGAACCATTAATAATAAATAAAAATATTTTAAAGGCAAAGTCTGGGGCAATTTGATAGCCACGAATGAATCATCTTTTAAATAGTTTTTTTTTTATGGTACTGGGGATTGAACCCAGGGGCATTCTACCTCCGAGCTAGCCCTATTTTTTATTCTTTATTTTGAAACAGGGTCTCACTAAGTTGTGGAGGGCTTCACTAAGTAGCTGAGGCTGGCTGCAAACCCAGATCCTCCAGTTTCAGCCCCCCAAGTACTGGGATTACAAGCGTGCGCCACCACACCTGGCTTTTACTCAGTTTTTAAAAATAGCCGGGTATGGTGGCACACGCTTGTAATCCTAGTACTTGGGAGGCTGAGACAGAAGGATTGCAGGTTTGAGGGCAGCCTCAGCAATTTAGTGAGGCTCTCAGCAACCTAATGAGACCCTGTTTCCAAATAAGAAATAAAATCGGTCTGGGGGTGTAGCTCGGAGGTAAAATGCCTCTGGGTTCAATTCCCAATACCACAAAAAATAAAATAAAATAAAACAAATAATAAAAATGAAAATAAAAGTGGCGGGAGCCATATGCTCTCCTAAATGAAAATTACAACAAAAGATATTTTACAGAGATTTGAATTTTGTGTGTCTATTTGTCAGGACATCATTTAGAATATGCTCCCAAACATTGACCCTTTCTTTTTTTTTTTTTTTGCGGAACTGGGATTGAACCCAGGG
>PVJS01042843.1:0-17329 GCA_004027185.1 Glis glis
GGGAGGGGGGAAGAGGGAAACACCCTAATGCACAGGATGTACATACACGAACTTATCAAAGTCAACTACTATGCTGAGCACGAGAAGAAGGGAAGGGGGAGGGAATGGGGGCGGGAAGTGGGGGAGGGCTAATTGACCGATGTGTGCATGTATACTTCTACCACCCTGAAACCCATCAAGAGGTATGATTACAACGCACCAATAAATAAATAAAAAATTAAAAAAAGACAATTCTGCTACAACTGTGGTTTATAAATGAAATTCCTACCTATTTCCACAAAAGCCAAATAATATAGTAATAATAATAATAATAATAATAATAATAATAATATGTTAAAACCCAGGCCAAAACATGTTGCCCAGATAATATTTTAGGCATCTTCTAAACAGGAAGGCAAAAATGAGAAACTAAAATATAGGAGGTGAGGAATCTATGAATGTCTTATGAGATAAGATAGCATGAAAACCTGCCTTCTTAGAGGGGCCTCTTCCACATGTGCTCACTGAAATTTTAAATACATTTTAGGGTGGAAACACAAACTGGCTGAGCCAGTGTAATGCCTTCCAGGCCTCTTTCAACTTTTTTCATATCCCCTATGCTTTGAAAAAGTTTTCTTTCTGGGTAGCTAACAATGCTCCATATCTATTAGATACAGGTCCTTTTGAACTCTTAATTTGACATAGGGAGATTTGAAGCACATTTAGGTTCTATGTCTGGGTTCTCAGGAATTTCCTGGTATCAAAACATAAATTCTGTATATCCCAAGACAGGAAGAACTTGGTTTCTATGTTTGCATTTGTCTTCACTCTAGCATTCTCTTTGGTTCTTCTGTTCAGTAAATCTGAGCATTATCTAAACTCTATTTCCAGTATCTCTCCCTGAAGAGAGTTCCAAAAGGGAGCCACATAGAGGAGACACTAATTATTCCTTTCTATCATACCACTTTCCTTCCAAGGCCCTGATTCTCACGGCCATTGGGATTATTCCACGTTACTGAAGTTATACCTAAATTTAATATATTGGCAAGAGAAAAAAGAGGCAGAAGACATAAAGGAGGAGGAAAAGAAACAGAAGAGGGAGAGGAGGACCAGGATGAAGAAGAAGAGAGGGAAGAGAAGGAGGAGAACCAAACAAAGTCAAGGGTAGTTGATTCTTGAATAAAGAGATTGCATATATTTTAAAAAATCAGATCAGGGATGTTATTGCCAAAAAGTAGATTTGTTATAGTATAATACCAGAGACAATGCTATCTTAAATAAGGATTACTCTCATAAAGAGTTCACTCAAGATATTTCCTAGGTCATAAATAGGAAGGTGAGATAAGATAGAATCATTTTGAGATATTGCCATCTCTTGAACACATCCTCTTCCTGAGGTATCATTGCACATGGTGTCCCTTTGCTTTGGAGGCCCCTGCAATGGATCCACGTAGGAATAGCTAAGCATCCCTTCCTTTCCCCTTATTTCTCCAGATAGAATTTGTACTTCAATCTATTTGTTCTGACTTCACCTTGTCCAAAATTTTGGGATTGTGCTTCTTAAGTCACTGAAGGATTTTCTCAAAAAGTTTTTTTCTTTATTGAATTATTATCCTCTCAAATACGTAGATTGTATTCTCTTTGCCTTTTATACCAAGTATCTATATCTCAGAGCCTGACGATTACAAATGGACATTGTTAGAGACCCATAATTAATATCTTGGCGCACTAGAAAAGCACTGCCTTTGGATATTTCTGGCTCTCGATTTTTCCCAAGTTTGGATCTCTTCATTAAGTATACAAATGGAGGGTAATATTCAAGATTTAGAAGATTTCAGTCTGGAAATTGGATTGGACATTTGTTATTTGATCTGCCCAGCATCCCATCTGCTCCTTTCTTTCTTTTTTTTTTTTTTTAGAGAAACACTTTGCTTTTGCCTTTGGAGAACAAACTCATATCTGTGTCACATGAGCTTGGAAGCAACATTAGTTGGGAACTTTATGATCTTCCCCTCTCTCTCTTTGTCTCTCTCTTTTTCTGTACTGGAGATTGAACCCAGGGACATTCTATCTCTGAGCTATATCCACAGCCCTATTTTAATTTTTATTTTAAAACAGGGTCTTGCTAAGTTGCTGAAGGACCTTGCTAAAATTCTGAGGCTGGCCTCAAACCCAAGATCCTTCTGTCTCAGCCTAAGTAGTGGGATTACAGGCATGTACCACCTTTCCTGACTTTATTTTTTATTTCGAAACAGGGTCTTACTAAGTTGCTGAGGCTGGCCTTGAGCCTGTGATCCTTCTGTCTCAGACTCCCAAGTACTGGGATTACAGGTGTGTGCCACCATGCCCGGCATCCTATCCTCTCTTTAGCTGAGTGATCATCTATCTTAAAAGATGCCAGTATGGGTCTCTCTTTTGAAAAGTTAAGTATGGATACAAGGGCTGGAAACAGGGAGAGTCAAGCTGCTGTGGTGACAGCACTTTGCAGACACAGACCAAATACTTCCTCCTCCCTAAAGCTGGAGAGTCATGAGGGCTCCAGTCCCTCTCCAAGGTCTGATTATGTCAAGTATCCTTCCTATTATTTTTAAATTATTTAGGTTTATCAGAATAAAATGAAGGATTTACCATCTAGACAGAACAAATTCTTGTACTTTCAGAAATGGCCAGCCACCCACCCTTATCTTCATCATGAGCCATTTCAGCACCAAATGGTAGAGCCCCACACAATCTTTACATGATTGAAGAATTTGAAACAAACCCTGGAGTTATTTCATTGCCTTCATTTCTTCTCACAGTTATAAAATCTGCAGACACTTGTGAATTACTTCTTGCTTCTCATCATCATCCAAGGATCTCACCCATATGCGATTTACACCTTTGTGCAGATCATTATCTGATTTGGCAACTGCCTTCTCTACCAACCATATTTCTGAAAGTTAATATCTTCTTGTCGGCAATGCGTCTCACTATGGGTGTCCCTACAAGGCTAGGCGGCTGATATGAAATCAATAGGGTGGATTTATCAAGTCAGATGTTAGTATGCACTTTGTTTAAGAAAGGGAAAAATGAATGCATCTTTTGGCTTTAAGATGAAATTAGTACTCCTTCTCTTTCAGTCAGGGAAGATCAGATTCTTCTTACTAGTTAACACTTAAGCACTTTCAAGCACAAGGGGAGAGAAAGTACTTTATTGTCTCCCATGGCACGCAGCTCATTTGGCTGGTCTTAATCTTCCTAAGAAGCTATGAACACTGGCATCCATGGAAGAATTCTAAAAGGAAGAGGCAATACATGTAGAACATGCAAACTAGAAAACTTCTTATAGAAAGAAGTATTCACAAGAATATAAATATAGTCACATTGGAACTCTAATAGTTAAGGTAGCAGCCTGAAATAAATATTAGATTGAAATGCCATGGGACAAATTCTAATTGAAAAAGAAATTCAGCTTACTCAGGGAAGAGCTTTATTGGCATACTTTTTTTAAAATTTGAAAGTCTACTGTATAATTTGCCCCCAAATCTGATATAATATCATGGAACCAATTAAATCTAATTAAAAAGCATGTATTCTTCAGATGTTGGATTTCCATGAACCATAAATGCCAAACGTGTTGCCTCCCTGTTGAGGTTATAAACTCTACCTTTATGATGCGTAGTTAATGTGACAGGGAAAATTTATAGCAAACCGAATTACCCTAGATTTGAACTATTTCAAATTGCATAGTGGTTTTCTATTATATTGCTCCATTTCCAAAGAGTGAACAAGACCGCCTAGAAAATTCTTCCTCTATCCAGCTGTGGTACTTTAGCGGAAGTACCCATGAGCCTAAAGTTGTAATGCAATGTTTTATTTTGGATCTAATTTCTTTCCAAACAGCAAACATCTACTCTGCCTGCTGTTCAGAAACGACTGTTTTGGACAAAGCTCAATAGATGGATTTCCGTTCTTCCCTTAAATGTTTTGAAAAGAAGATTTTTATTCAGATCCCTTGAATTAATACCCTAAAGAAGCCACATATTAATTATCCAACCAGATTACTTACTCCAGTGGAGACTCGTTTTTTTCTTTTCTGGAGTAGGGATAGTACTATTAGCTATAAAAGTGCTATGAACTATAAAGGATAAAATATCTTACCTAGGATTAGGCATAATTGAGAAAGAATAGTGTGTGTAAGTTTCAACTTCTGTACCATTACCAAATGTCAAAAGGACGCACTGAGGCCAGCATTTCCTCACATACCTGCTTCATATGTGGTGGCATGTGCAGTCATGCTCCACGTGCTGGACCTTCTGTTCTTTGTTACCATGACAGAGAACTCATACATCGTGTTTGGTTTGAGGCCTGTTGCTGTGTAGCTGAGAGATGTTGTGTCTTCTGACTATAAAATTTGGAAAAAAAATACACAGGTAAAAAAGTGAACTATATCAACCTGGTAACTCAAGACATATAAAAAGATTATCAAATAAACCAGAAAAATATGAATTTATTACAAAAGAGCAAAAGAACTAAGACACAGTGCTGATTCTACTTCTTTTCTGTCAACCAGTTTACACTGGCTGATTATATAAGCAAAATGTGATTGATAAAATCAAGTAATGCGTTGTTCAAAGGGGCAGCTAGCTGATAAATTTTCCTAAGAGAGGCAATAACCACAGAATCAGGACAAACTCCACTTCCTTCTGTCAACTCCATTTCTGGAAGTTGTCTGTTCTGCTCTTAAATTTATTTATAATCAAAATCTGGGAGGTATCGGAGGTCAGTGTTAAATATTTTTACATACATCATCACTGTTATTCTCCATTGGTAACAAACTTTATTAGTGCTTATTAGTGTTCTACTGCATATCATACTTTAAAAATGACTTTAAACCAGATGTGGGAGTACATGTCTATTAATCCCAGTACTTGGGAGGCTGAGACAGGAGGATGGCAGGTTTGAGGCCAGCCTCAACAACTTAGTGAGACCCTATGTCAAAATAAAAAATAAAAGTGGCTGGGGGCATTGCTTGGAGGTAGAATGCCCCCGGGATCAACTCCCAGAACCCCCCTCCCATGACTTTAAAGTACAAAGTATAAACTTTTATTGCTTCCAGAATCTATTAAGATCTTGTAGTGAAAACATTGCTGTGTCATATAGTTTGTTTTCTTTGTGCACATTTCACATTAAAGAAACATTTAAGATGATAACTGGAGCACCTGATCAGGAAAGTAACACCAAATTAGACAAATGATAAAGGATTGCATTGGTGTGGAAAGTGGTGTTAGTATGTTTAAGTCTTCTGAATCCAATTTTTGCCTTTAAACAAGTTAAAGTAATTTTAGTAGAAATAAAATTATGTCTGTATTGCTTACTCAAAAAACAAATGATAACAAAGAAAAAACATGCTAGTCTCCCAGGTTAAAGCATATTTTCCATATGATCACGCAAATTCAAAACTATTTGTACCTCTTATAAATATCAATTGTGCTTAATATTTATATCTTGGTCTTCTTCCAAATTTTAATACTTACTTTTACTTTCATATTTATTATACTTGCTCTATATCTATGTCTAGAAAATCAAGGAAAGCTCCTATTCCCCATAGATAAATGTCATATCTATCTCTTCCTTACTAGTATAGTATGGTAAATCTTTTTTTATTCTACGGTGAATCTTTCTTAGGTTAGAGCTATGAAAATCCTACATTTTGTTACAACACCAAATAAATATTTAACTGCACTAATAACATTTTGATGATGTGCCCATCCATCCTATTTAAATGATGACCTCAGATACATTTATCAGAATCTCTTCTTAAAAATAGCTATAAAAATGTGTCCAAAATAAAACTAAAATATTTTGCATAATCAAGAAGATGGAATTCCATCAAATAAAACATAAAGCGGGCAGCTACTGTGTGACATGTTGATATATAACTTCCAACACTTCCCTCCTACTTGTCATTTCTAACCCTTTGAGTCTTGAAATGGAAATACGAGGGGGAAATGGGGCAATAAGAAATATTTCTGGTAGAAGGGGAGAGCCATATCTTAATAATAAAAAAACCAACATCTCTTTGGGCGTCACTAGAATTTGGGAGGCCAATAAGCAATATAGTCTTTATTTATGTTCTAGAATGACAAATTGGCATTCTATAAATACCATGAACTTATATTTCTCTGGAAAGTGGAAGGCTACTACTGCTTACTTTATAGCACCAAGCCTATAAGTACTTTAGAAAATTATGTCCAGTTATATCTGTGAACATAGCATACCCAGGTAGCACCTTGCTGAGCCTCAGTTTACTCCCCTGTAAAATGGAGAAAAACATGGCAATGAACTCATATCACTATTTAAAGTGTGAAACCAGTCATGTTCAACAATTCCTGGCCCAGAGTGAGCATTCGATAAATGCCAGCTATAATATTTCAGGCACTGTCTCATGTTACATATAATTTTAGGCATGCGTTAAATTCCCTACTGAGCTTTATCGTGAGGAATGCGTCTGCGTCTTGCACAACTCTCTATTTTCTGTAACATTCGTACTATATCCAGTGAGCACTAGTCAACTGTCAATGATTGTATATTTTGAATGGAAATTCATATAAAACAGCATGTGATTATATACTTTGGTAGAAAAGGAATTGCAGAAAATTCCTCCACAGTATCAGAAAAGTCAATACAGAGTTTTTGGACAATCAAAATATGAATGTTAGGATTATTGCTTGATTTGAGACTAAATGATGCTTAAGTGTACTCCTGTGGGGAGAACCCCAGATGATGCCACTGGCTCATCTGAGTTCCAGCTTTCCTTTGGGAGGAAAGTCATCAAGTTATACCCCCTACCTGTGTCTTTCTAAAGAGACATATACATATTTAACTACAAGGAGTCCTTCTTCTTCTTATATTATTATTATTATTATTATGATTATCATTGTACTGGGGATTGAACTCAGGGGTATTCTACCTCTGAGCCACACACCAGCCCTGTTTTATTTTGAAACAGGGTCTTTTGAGGTTGGTGAGGTTCTTGCTGAGTTGCTGTAGCTGGCCTTGAGCCTTCGATCCTCCTGTCTCAGCATCCCAAATAGTGGGACCACAGTCCTACTTATTATTTTTACAGTAGGTATGAATATCCCCATCAAACAGATGGAAAAAGATGAGACTAAATTAAGGGACATTACAAGATGAGCAAACCCAGTTCTTAAGGTCAGATCATTTGAGTCTATGTATGTTACTTTTTTCCCCCTATCTTGTGTATGCCCTGCCTACTTTAAAAAGCTATAATGGGAACAGATAGAAAGTGACAGATAAGATCATGGTTTGAAAAGTACAAAGTACATACCAAAACACCTATTACTATTATTTGTAAAATTTATTGTTTATCTTTCTGGTAGACCAGGTACAGGTATGTCCTTCATTCGTCCTTGCTACTCAACTTGCCCAACTCTTTCCTCTGAGCCTCCTCATCTTGGGGTGTGGATATAGAATGGCGTGTGTGTATGGGGGGTGATATGTTAGTAATTGAAAGCCATATGTCAGGGAAGACGGCAGGAAAGGAGTAGTAAAAATCTTTTTGCATTTGGTCTCACTTTACAGACATTATGTGTGAGACTCAATAATTCTGTGTCTTCTGTACTAACTATTCAACAAAAATCACTTGCCTTGAGAAATTCTGGAGCTCAAACCACTCTGTAGAAAACAATCATTGTTCTTTAGAACATTTCACACTCTGGCAAAGTGGCCATGGCCATTCAGTGAAATGAATGTATCTACAAAGTACAGCAATTATAAGCATAAAAATTTTAAAGTGCAAAAAGTAGTCTGGTAAAAGTAAACTTAAAATTGGGCAATCTATATATAAAGAGATTTCTTAATACTCTCATATGTTTTCTTGGTTGTCTTTTCTGATAATGTTATTTTTATTTATGGTTATGCTCAGTCTTGAATCTAATACTGTGAGGAGATAGATGGGGTACTTACGACGTATCTTATATCAATGATACCATTTGGACTTGCCTGGAGAGTTTTTCCAAGTACGTAGTCTAGCAGGGCAGCAGTACCAAAGAAAACTGTTTTTAAATGGTTTCAAGTAAAAGCTGATTTATGATGAAATGTGAATTTTATGTCATTTAAAAATAGAAAGCCACTAGAAGCAGACCCCACGTGTCTATAGGACGAAAGAGGCTGACTTACAGAATTATTGGTGTGATTCTGCTATTATATCCAGGGCTGGAGTCAGAAATTCCCAAAGGACATTTTCATCCCCCCAAATCACTACTGGCTTTGGGGCTGGATTAAGGAAGATGATAGTACAGTGGAAGGAACATTGGATAGAGGATCTAAATTCTCCCCGAGAGCTACCAAAGTGGAGTGGTTCATAACAGAGATAAAAGGGGGTATGGAGAAACCAGAGGGCCAAAGTCCACCTATTTGATTCCTTGGTTGTTGTGTGAAATTTATATTCTTATTTTCAAAGGTTCATTTTTCATTCCCAATCTTCTTGTGAGACATGTATTCATATATTTTTCTCACTTGAATAACTTACTTATTCTTTTAAGTACATCTATGGAACTGAGTGTATAACTCATTCAAAAATTATATGTAATATGTTAAAAACAACTAAAATATGGGCTTTTGTTCCAAGATAAACTGCCTCTATGATCTAGAACCAGTAGAGGTATTGAACAGGTGTTTAATACTCACTTGCCAATCTTTTCAGTTTTACCTATACTTGTGTATTGTTTATATATGCTAACATAGTAGCAGGTTTAAGAGGTAACAACAATGACTCAGTAAATAACTCTTGATTAGAGTTGCTAAGGTTGCCTGGTAGAGATTTAATAGTGACAGTGATAAAAAAAAATGGTTTCAAAAAGTGAATGGTTGCATGTTTTCTCTCATATGAAGAAGCTAGAGAGAAAGTATGTAACAAAGGGGACTTAAAGGAGGAGACTCCAGCGGAGTGCTGCAGGGGGCTTAGGGGAGGAAGCAGGGTGGGGAGAGACGTGATGAAACCAACAGTTCCAAAAATGTTATGTACATATAAAAATCATCCATACCAATCTCAATAACATGTACAGGGAAGGGGAGGGAGTGTGGTGGCATCCAAAGGGAAGCATACCAAGTGCTGTCTATGCATATGCTCCTAGCACTCTGAGCCTCATTATGATATATAATTACAATGCACCAATAAAAGTATTTTTTTGAATAAAAAGGAAAGAAAGTAGTAATGACAACACCTCAAATATCTCCCTAAGGTCATCTTGGAAGGCTTGTAAGAACATTCACAGGGACAAGACCAGGGGCTGGTGACATTTATATTAGTTCAAGGGGATTTCTTTTTTTAATGCAAGGAGTATTTTCAAGGGTAAACATGAAGTCAGTGTTAATGGCTTAGAGTGCTTTCTAAGGATGCTATAAAAAACGTCTTCATGTTATCTATTGCCATCACGTTCTCTGTAAGATGGGCCTCTGTGACATCAATGGAGTTGCCTTTGGCATAAATCTAGATTTCAAATGAAAAGAAAGATACCAAAATCTATCCAGAAAATTTTCTGGGGACAGAATCAAATTGTTGATTAAACTGTTGAACAAAACCAGCATCTGGTGGAATTCCAATAGCATTTTGCAGCTATTAATGTTTTTCTACCTTGCTTTAGATTTTGTTTCCTAAGACCTAATTATCCCATACTAATTTCAGTGACTGTATCATTAAAATGCTTTGTTTTTCCAAGTAATATCTCTGCAGCAAAATGATTCATGACAGTATTGGAAGTCTTTAAAATATTTTATCAGCTGGGAGTGGTGGTGTACACCTGTAATCCCAGTACTTGGGAGGCCAAAACAGGAGGATGGCAGGTTCAAGGACAGCTTCAGCAATGTAGCAAGATTCTCAGCAACCTAGTGAGATCCTCTTTCAAAACAAAAAGTAAAAAGACTGGGGCATGGAGCTTGGAGATAGATTCAATCCCCAGTACAAGAAGAAAGGAAGGAAGGAAGGGACCATTCATCTTAAATTTCACACAATCCATTAGAACTTTACCTTGTACTTGGCACTCGCAGAAAAGCTGGTCCTCCACCGGACAGTGTAGAGCCGCACCTCAGATGTTTTCTGGTTCTTGGGGACAGAGTTGTCTGCCCAGCTGACCCTCACGGCCTCGTGGGTAAGAGCCACAGCCTGTACACCTACTGGTGGGAGCATGGGGGTGGAGATATCTGGGACGGAGGTGGGGAAATCGTCAAGCAAAGGATAATAATCAACTGGGTCAGTGGGATCTGGGTTAAAAAACCCACCAAATGAAACAAACAAATAAATACATAAATAAAAGCGTTAAAAAATAAATATCAGTGGTAGAACATCACAATGAGTTAAATGCATGGCAATAATGATGGAAGGGAACATGAGAAGAACAGAAAAAAATGTAATTAATTCAATCAGAAAACACATCAGGAACAGTGTCATTATATCACAAAAATAATAATGTTTTCCAGGCTTTACTCATTTCCTTAGAATATGTTTTAATCAGTTTGGCTACCCATTTCTGGTTATCTTTTAAAAGTCCATTTTGTTGGAATGCTGAGCAATGCTTCTTAAAAAGATATTGTATAGTATTTACCACTATATAGATGGCTTTTTAAAATAACAAAATGGTGTTTCTGGTTTATTTCCTCCTGCCAAGAAAAGAAATTCTTATCAAATACCTGGGCTCTTATTTTTTCTTCTTCTCTAACTTGATTTTCTCTACTGCTTTCATTATTTTTTAGCTTATATCTGCATAAATACTGTTTAGGCAAGAAACCAACAATAAAGAACTAAGCCCCCTGACAGACACACCAACCTGTGTGGTTCTGCTTGCATGAAACCACAGTGACCGGGTCACATGGGCCAATTTATATTTACTTGATAATTGGGTTTCAGATAGCAGCTGATGTAGCAGGTTTTCTCACAGACTATACTCCTTAAAGAAAGTATAGAAGCACTGGTGTTTCCCGTATCTCAAAGAGTAATTAATTCCGTTTTTAGTCTTGGCACACAGTCCCCTAGTCTACATTCCTCGTTCTAAAACTTCAAATTCACTGGAAAGATAATACATTATTGGATGGGAAAACAAACTTAACTACCTACAGACATGAGATTCGCACTGAGGTCCATATGCTTCGATCCATAATATAAGGGAATCTGCAGAATGGCGCGTGTGTTTTTACAGAGTTGTACAAAAAAGTTCTTGTACTTATTTTTATGCTGGCTAGATCACAGTCTGAAAACTTACTTTGTAGCAATGATAACAGTCTAAATTTGAGCAATTTAATTTATACTTCATACACATATATTTAAAAAATAACCTTTATAATATGTAATGTGAGAGAGATAGAGATAGAGATAGAGAGAGAGAGAGAGAGAGAGAGAGAGAGAGAAAGAGAGAGACAGAGAAGGGTGGCAGGCAGTGCTCTCTGGTGAGCCTATGATAATACCACCTGGGGAAACAAGACCTGCTGAAATAAAGGAGTGTCTACAGTAGCCTACAAACAGAGTTTATTTTTTTTAAACAGTCTATCCCAAAGCTGAGTGGCTGGTTCTGACGATTACCTCACTTTGTCTACTGCATTTCAAACCCCTACCCCATATTTACCACTCTGTTTTCCAATGAATTATTTAGTACTTTACTGGTCTGCAGTCTTGGGAGGAAGATATAAAACTGAAAACAAAAATAGAACAAAAGAGGGAGAGGGGGAGAAGGAGAGAGAGAAAGAGAGAGGTGTGTGTTTAAAATTTAATGACAGAGAGCCCAGGCTTTCTGTATTTCCTTTGATGTCTCTTTTTATTAAGGGCTCCTTTAAACCAAATGGATTTATGAAGTGATGAAGAGGGAACAGAAGACCACGCAGCTTCCATGAGCTTCCGAATCATTCTTCGGGTTTATACAGCAGCAAAATATATTTTTGTCAAACTAAAGCAGGTGCTGCCTCATGTTTTTCTATTTTTAGCTGACTTTATAAGAATTTTACACATGTGGGGTGAGTAATTTATAAACTCCTTTAATGACCTATTCGTATTACAAGATTACCTTCCTTTTTTGTTTCTTTGCTTAATTCAGTTTTGTTGTTAAACATTTACGAACCTCATAGTCTTTCATAGGTACCATATATAAGTTATTTTAAAGGTAGTGATTTTACTTTAAGAAATAGTATTAGTCGATCCTGCTATATCTGATTTTAGGATAATACACTATCATAACTATTGTCACTGAGTTTCTTGAAGTCAATCCTAGAATGCTTTCTCAAATTTCAAGCAATACTACCTGTCAGTATTTAGATATGGGCTTACATAATCCAGAAATTCTATCCTTGGGCCAAGTTTTTCTTTGCTACTGCAGGAGAGAATTTTTTTTTCCAGTTCTGGCTTGTCATTCTCCTCGCCACTTCCTCTAGAACCGTGCTAACTATTACAATAACCACTAGTTCCATGGATTATTTGAATTTAAATTAACTGAAATTAATAAAACTTGAAAAAGTCACTTCCTATGTTGCACTAGCCAATTTCAAGTGTTCAAGGGCTACAAGAGCCTAGAGCCTACCAGACTGGATAGAGCAGATACACAGCATTTCCAAGAAAGCAGAATATCCCAGTGGTTAACAGGAACAACTGTGCATACATATTACATATATTACTAGTGTCTTTTTTTTCTTTTCGATCAGAAACAACTTGAGTAATAGAATTTAAAACTTTCTGTTGCTACTAAGCCGATCTTATCTAGGATCCTTTCCCCTTCTTCCCACTGGGTGCCTTAATGTGTGTGTGTGTGTGTGTGTGTGTGTGTGTGTGTGTGTGTGTGTTGCCTCAGACCTTCTGCTAAGAAAGAAACCTATTCAGTTCATAATAGATGTTTGGTAAGAGCCCATGACTTCTCTGCCATACTCAAGCTCAAAATGAATTTCAAAAATCAGAACGCAATTTTACATGTTTAATGTGTACTTCATTTAAACATTGATAAAATGGTTGAGAATAAATAAATTCAAACAACATACTTCATTGCTCTCCTGATTTCTACCTCCCTTCTTCCCTTTTCAAGTTCAACATACCTTGTTCTTGAAAGAGGAAATAAAGGGCTTTAAGGCAAAAATTAAACTCTCCTGCATCTGGCCAGGTGGTGGTTACGGTAGCTCAAGCACGGATGCTCCCCATTCGAGATGTGGCTCTGGAGCTCACCAAAGCCTATGATGAGCACATGCATGTAGACAGCTCTACAGCCTGGTGCTTATTTTAGTGCAATGCTTTTATCGCCTCTGATATATTTTGTATTTACTTTATGCTGGCCTTTTTCCAAGAGGGCTCATGGGAATACTTTGCAGAAGCTCAAAGACAGAGAATGTCTTTTACGTGGTACTACGACACATTTATTGATAGAGTTTCTCCCAGAACCTTAACCTTTGATTTCATTTATTTGTCCTTTGTTCTCCATGATGTGTGGAAACATAATAAAATAATTCTTCCACTTCCAGGGAAAGTGTATTATGTTCCTTTGGGAAGTGCTGTGTCTTCAAACATTCCTCTCCAACCCATTACTGGCTTTTCTTCAATAAGAAAATTTCTCATATAATTTCCAACTCTGGTATCATTTCACTTCTCAGATCCATTAGGATTAGAGTCATATCAGGGAAAAAAATTGTCTTATGGATCACTGGTGTTTTAGAAACCACTCTGAGGAAGCCATATGTTGAGAATTAAAGAATGGCAACAAACACTACAGGGAAAGAAGTTGCTCACGCCTCCAGTGGTTCTTTCTGAACAACTTACCTTCGGTTTATTTGAACTCTATAGCCTTTACTCCTACCACTTCCTGTTGGAAAGCTGATTTTTATGGGACATCTCTGAGGTACATCTTTGTGGGCTTTAATTTTGATAAAAGAGCAGAGCTTCAAAAGATTGGCCTCCTTGTAATTTTGTGTGGCCTGATCACCCTCAAAGTCAGTGTGTCAGTAAGCTGTTCCTCAGCATTTTCACCACAGGCAACAATGAGATGGCTACTAAATAAAAATTATGGAATGCACCAGAGTAGTCAAAGTGGTCTGCTATCGCTCAAAGATACTTGCTTCTGGCAGAGCAAGGAATAGGGAAAATGAAAATCCCAGAAATCCCCCCATCATGTCAGTCCTTAGTTTCCATCCTGTATCTCAATTTGTCTCATCTTCCTGATTCTGAAGAAGACACATTTATTAGTAAATACCCTCCAAGGTAACACTTCTTATTTACCCTTTTGAGGAGCTATGGGACTTGTTAATGACATAATGAATGGTATATATTGTCTCCAAAGATAGATGAATATATTGACATGTGCCCTAAATTTCGCATCCCACTTGGACAAATATCAGACCTTGAAACCAGTGTCTAAAGAGTCAAAGACACTGGAGTAATATCTTTTGTCTTATGAGAAAATCTAGTTGAAATCAATGAAGTGATAATATCTCCTGCAAACTATCACATAAAAACTGTAAATTCATATAATAACTGTGCTCTCAAGACAGCCCCTGAATGGAACTTCTGGGGATGAGAAAGTAAACTGCATAAAGTTTACATAAATTTGGGCAGTAGCAGAAGCCACAGATGCTACTATTTATTTTCTGACCATTTATGCTTACTCATTTGGACTTCTCCAATAACATTTCAGGCTTTCTGATGCTTATATTGAATCTGGTGCTTTTTCTATCTCAGATCCTTTATTTTCATTAAGATGGAAGGAGCAGACAAATGAGTTGTGAGGGGTGTGGATTTGGGGAAAGGATGGGTTCAAAATATTAACTAATGAGATAAACTCTTGTGTTTCACTTCCAGGTTTCATACATAAGTATACTGGGGAGGGTCAAGCTGTTTTTCAGGGGGCTCTGAACAGCCCCCCAGAGATGTAATAATTCTGTTATGGGGTAAGCCCAGTCATACTAACAAGTAGCTGCCATAAATGGCTTAGATCTCACCTTCCTTCCCATCCCTTTCTCACTTTCTTGAGCCCTTTTGCTCCTGTTTTCAGCCTTTATAGTCCAACTCAGATAACTATTCTAGAGGTGATAATCCAGGTCCTCTCAGGTCCTGAGGGCCCAGGTGCAGCTGGGGTGACCTGCAGGACCAGCTCAGGAAGAAGCCACCTGTGCGACTCGGCCTAGTCCCAACCAGCACTGGGAGGCCAGCTCATCCTGTCACCTCAGCTTGAAGGACTCTGTGCAGAGAAGCAAGTGTCCATGTGGGCTTCTGGAAGCCTCTGATCAGGATTTTCCTGCCTAAATGGCAATGATTCGAGACAAGGTACTCAGGAGAATGAAGAACTATATCAGGGCTCCAAGACTATGAGGCTACTGGGATGACAGAGAAGGCGAGATCTAAGTCCATGTGTGATATATAGACTGCCCTACAATTTAATTCTAAAATCCAAAGAATCAAAAATATGGTATGCATATGTATGTATGTGTATACATATGCCCACTTATATGTCTCAGAAGACAAATACATACATCCATTATTAGAGCTGTTTTACTTTGTTCATATTTTGTTTTCTTTTGCTTCAGTTTCTCTTTTTCACCACAATTCCCGCACTGCCCACTTTGTCATGAGAGGGTTAACGATTTTTGCTCACCTGTTATCGATCGAGTGGTGGCACTTTCGTACAGAGGAACGCCTTCTCCTGCATTGTTAAAAGCTTTTAGGGAGATTACATAATGCGAACTTGACTCTAGAGAAAAAGAGAAACAATTTGAACACGTTGATTTATTTAGTGTACTGAAATACTCAGGGTAAACATTTTCCTGTAAACAAATTTAATATAATCTATTAAGTAAATTGTTGTTGGAAAATGAGTGAGTTGGATTCTGGGAAGAATGTGGTAGTGGTGGCAGTATAGTCATTTTGCCTTCCTGAAAAGAGTTTAGACATTGACTACAAAGCCAGGTGATGAAGTATGTTCTCAAACATGAAAAGGCGGGTTCGGATAATCCATTAACAACTTTTTAACTGCTGTGTTTTGGGCATCTGTGAAAGAAAAACTGAAGGCAAGCATCAAATCTGAAGTGAGGATAATCCTGAAATAACTGCCAGGTGATTCGGGAAAGTATCAAAGACCAGTTTGAGAGTAGCAAATATAAATACTTGAAACTGAACTGCAAAGTCACCTCCCAGGACAGTGCCCAAACTGGGGACAGACTACTAGAAATAGATGTAAAACTGCACAGGAACAAAGCAACAAAAATGAAAGAGATCCAGGGGTGGTGGTGCCCGCCTGTAAATCCCAATACTTGGGAAGCTGAGGCAGGAGTATCACAGGTTGCTCAATCTTGGTCTAGTGAAAACAAAAGGAAATAGTTTTGTGTATTTAGAAACATTTTTGTATTTCTGGGAGTGTAGGGAAACAACTCATATAAATGTGAGCAACAAAAATTTCTTGAGGTAAAATCCCTTACCAAATTACCATAAAAATTAAGTGAGGAGACTATATCATTCTTAAAGACAAGAACACAAAAAATGATCAGCCAGGCGTGGTGGCGCACACTTGTAATCCCAGTACTTTGGGAGGCGGAGACCGGAGGATCCGGGTTCGCGGCCAGCCTCAGCGCTCGCTCTCTCTCTCTCTCTCTCTCTCTCCTTCTCTCTCTCTCTCTCTCTCTCTCCTTAGTGAGGCCCTCCACAACTTCGTGAGACCCGGTTTCAAAATAAAGTATAAAAAATAGGGCCCGGGGTGTAGTGCAGAGGTAGAACGCCCCTGCGTTCAATCCCCAGTACCACACACACACAAAAAAATGATCAAAAGTAGAACAAAAATACACAAGAAAAATGAAGTGAAACTACAATTTCCTATTTCAAAATGTACTAAACAACATTAAGGAAATGCTACCAGATATGAAAGAGCAACATAAATCAAGTTAGAAAAACTCAAAATGAGCCGGGCATGGTGGTGCACGCTTGTAATCCCAGTACTTTGGGAGGCGGAGACCGGAGGATCCGGGTTCGCCGCCAGCCTCAGCTCGCTCTCTCTCTCTCTCCCTGTCTCTCTCTCTCTCTACCTAGTTAGGCCCTCTGCAACTTCGTGAGACCCGGTTTCAAAATAAAGTATAAAAAATAGGGCCGGGGGCGTAGCGCGGAGGTAGAACACCCCTGCGTTCAATCCCCAGTACCGCAAAAAAAAAAAAAAGAAAAACTCAAAATGAGATGGCATAACTCAAGAATTATATGTGTAAAAAATAAATAGAAATAAAGAGTAACTATGATCAAAATAATCACAAGTAGAAAACAAAAATAAAACACAAAAAAAGAAGGGACATATGTTTTCATTAATATGCACAACCTAGGGAGTAGTGGGGACACAAAACGGACTCCATTGAC